>PVJH01009484.1:0-78693 GCA_004026705.1 Nesogale talazaci
TAGGCTAGAGACTGGGCTCTGTGGGCTATCTGCTGCTTTGTGCAGAGCAAGTGCCTCTTGGTTTCTGACACTAAATCATTTATTCCTCTACCTTAAAGGTTGAAGATAGTACACTGATAATTAAACCGGACTTTAGCTGAGCTTGGGATGGTAGTCATAGCAGGCTCTTTTGTCTCATAATGCTGCTATTCCACGGGATACCATCTTATCGATCCTGGTTGGCACACTTTGGAGTGTTGATCACAGTCTACGTTCATCATCTTGGTCCAACCATTCTTTTTCCTCTTCCACACTTAGGCAGCAATGAAAGATAATCCTGTGAGTGGGATACAGATAGAATTATTATTATCCATTGTAAATTTGGCCTACCTCATCTGTCTACTCTTAATGGCAGCCACGCAAATGAGTCTAGTGTCTGAAGAGCTGTTAGAGTGTGCATCTGTATGATCCATGAATGTCAGACGACTCAGAAACTTGCTCTTAATCTGAAAGCAAAGGGACATGGAAGACATGATGAGATCAAAGAGCCGAACAGAAAATTTCGAAGGGCAACTCAAGGAGACAAAGTAAGATATTATAATGACATGTACGAAGACCTAGAATTAGAAAACCCCTAAGGAAAATAGGCTTAGCAAATCTTAAACAGGAAAAAAACAACCCTAAAGGAAAATTTTAGGCCTCAATTTGCAAGGTTGAAAGATTCTGGAACTGGTTGACATTCAGGTATTTTAAGGACATTTGAATTAGTGGTATGGAAGTAGGAAGTTCAAGCTGTCCTGAAAGTACTAGCTGAAAATAGTGCTCCAGGAATGGGTGGAATGCCAATGGAAATGTTCCAACAAGCTGATGAAGCACTGGGACTCATCCGTGCCAATTCAGTCTGGTGAACTGACTGAAAGAGAGCCATATTTGCATCCATACCAAAGAGAAGGGAGCCAACAGAATGCTCAAATTGTGAAATAAGATCTGGCAAGTAAAATTTTGCTGAAGATCATCCAACAAGGGCTGTAGCAGTATGCCGAAAGGGAGCTGCTGGAGGTTTGGGCCACCTTCAGAAAATGAAGTAGAACAAGGGATATCATTGTTAGATGGCAGAAAGCAGAGAATACCGGGAAAATATTAGTACTCTTAGTACTATTAGTAAATGTTATTAGCTAAGCTAAGGCATTTGACTATATGTATCATGACACACTTGAGAGGAATGGGGTTGCTAGAACACTACATTGTGCTCATGAAGAACCTTTCCATGGATTAGGGATAGTTGTGTAAACAGAACAAAGACATACTGTATGGTTTAAAGTCAGGAAAGGTTGCATCCTCTCCCCATACTGATTTATAGATATATTTTGATTCTGATACATGTTTACATCAAGTAAATGACTCACATGTTGTAGAGTGGGCTCATCCAATTCAAATTTCATGGATTAGCTGTAAACTAGAGGTTTCTCCTGACTTTCTTCAGTAGTAGTTCAGGTCAAATAAACTCAAGATCTGCAAGAAGACCACAGGGTGATATCAAGCTGTAGAGGTGGATAAACCCAAGGCCAGCAGGTCAGGCCTGGGATTGGAAAGGAAAATGAATCCAAGGTTGTCAGTCAGATGACAGGTCACGAATGGTTTTCTAGGTCATGAGTCTGTTGGCTCAAGTCCAAAGAGTCAGAAGTTGATGGGCCAGATGCAGGATCAAGACTCAGGTACAAACCAAACAAGGTTTCCTTAGCATCCAACTATGTCCCTGAGGACGTCATAAGTAAGCTACATCGTCAAGGACACTTTTTTCAATTGCATCAGGGTTTTTTTTATCATCTGGTGTTTGAAAGTGCATTACCATATTTTTCTCTTCTCTAGTCTAGAAATGCCTCTGAAACCTATCTAGCATTATAATAACACACAAGCCTCCACTGAGATAAGGGTGTTAGCTGTGCATGGGGTGTATTGACTGGAATTCAAACCAGGTTTCCTTCATCGAAGACAAGAATTTTACTATTGGCACACAACCACACCCTTAATATATATGAGGGGGTACCCAAAAGCAGCCAGAATTTTTTTTTAACAAACGACTTTATCACCTTCAAAATACTCTCCACTATAATCCATACAATTGTCAAATCTGCAATTCCATTCTTGGAAACATTTTTCAGACTCATCTTCTTGGATGACTCCCTTGCGTTTTTCTTCACCTCTCCTTAGCCATCAAATTGCTCTCTTTTCATGTCTCTCTTCACTTACAGAAACAAAAAGAAGTCACACAGAGTGAGGTCAAAGTGAGTCAGTGTGTGGGACAAGAGAAACAAGCTGTTTGGTGCCCAAAACTGGTGCAGTGAGATAGATGCATGAGCAGGTGCTTTGTCGTGGTGACAAAACCGGTTCCCCATCTGCCATAAAGCAGGCCTTCTGGTCGCACACTCTTATACAATCTTTTTAGAACTAAATAGAAAGCTTGATTAATAGTCTGACCTGGTGGCACGAACTCTGAAATGTATTATTCCCCTTACATAAAATTTAAAAAGAGCATTGGAGTTTGGGGGGTACCCCCTCGTATGTGTTTCAAGCGAATAATGTTTTAACTTGGAAACTTTGGAAATCAATTCAACAATATTTTGTTTGTTTTGATGAAAATTGACATAACACCTCAGTTTCCGATTTAACAATTACTACACATTTTTTCAGTGACATTGGTTGCATTATTTTCAAACATATCAGCAAGCTCATGAATTTCGTTTTTTATTTTCCTTTCCAGTAATAGCGGCTCCCTGTCATATTACCCTTTCATCTTTGCTTTTGATAATTATTTGGTCTCATCTGGGTGATTTTTCAAAGGTGCACAGCACTCACTGGTAATATTCTATTTTTTATGAGCCAAACTGTTATTTAGCTAAAAGATTATCTCAGCGGTAATTGGGGTTCAAGGCCTATGGAATACATCAGAGTGATCAGGTTCTTCTAATCTCAAACAATCCAGACATCTAGGCTTTTTAAGAATCTGGGTTCTATTCCACATTGTTCTCCCATTCATCTGTTGTGGCCCTAATGAAGACAATGGTATCATCTAGTTCTCCTGGTCTCAGAAGGCGAGGTGGTGGTTCATATAGTTCTATAGATCAGTTTCTTCTATGGGTTTTTGGTTTCTTGCCGTTCATTTTATTCTGGATGAGGGAAAACAGTTCATTTTCTTTTAAAAAAATGTATTATTTTGTAGGGAGGTGATGAGAGACTTGGAAAATCTTTTGACTGTGATAAAGGTGGGTGGATTTGTGGAAGTCTGAAAGAACAACATGATCACTAGAAGTTCCCCCTGCCCCTGCCCCAGTTTGAGGTATCATATTTATGCAGTGCAAACCTGCAAATCTACCCATCTCAGCAAGTATTTTGGAGTGACTGCTGAGGGCTGGCTGAGGTTAGGGAAAGGACAACAAACCGGGCAGGTATGAACTCGTCCCCTGGCACTAACTATCTGAAAAGAGGAAAAAAAACCTTTGCAGGTGAGAGTCGTGGCTGTCTTTCTACTGAATCATACACCACGACGAGGCCAGGGGCTCTTCTCTGGGTCTCCAGAAAGAGTCTTAAAACACAAGAAGAAGAAAGTTCACTTCTGGAAGCCCCACAAGATCTCTGGAAACACAGAAAATCCGGTTTCTGAATGCAAAGACTTAATCCGCACGTGCTGAGGGGACAGAGGGGAAAGGATGGTGCCAGCAGCAGTGGAGTCTCTCACCACCTCCCAAAGCATGACTGGAAAGCCGCTACACCCACCCCTGCAGTCTGCCACACTGCACGTCCTTCTGCCTCATTCTATTGATAGGCCTTGGATGCATGCTCCAACTGTAGGAGATAAAGAAGCTGCAGTGGGTTAAATGCCTCTCTCTTTCTTGCAAATAGAGGTGGGTGGGAGGGGTGAGGGAGGGCTGCAGGCATGGAGGGGCTCACGCTTAGGATATGTTCCTGTCCCTTTTCCTCTGATTGCCTTTCCTTTGTGCCCCATAGTAGAGCGAATTACATGTTTGTCTGCTGACCACAAGTTCAGCAGTTCAAAACCACTACATACACAGAGGGAGAAGGATGAGGATTTTCTACTCCAGTAAACAGTGACAGTCTCAGAAACCCCCAGAGGCTGTTCCACCCTGTCTTACAGCGTTGTTATGAGTCAGAAGCAACTCTCTGACAGTGAATTGGTTTGGTTTTGTGAGTCCTCATCTCTAGAGAATCCCATGTGGGGTCAAAGTGGCCATGCCTATTGTGCCTGTAAGGGGGAGCCAGAGGTCAGAAGTATCTTCCTCTAGAACCCAGAACAATTGAAATGACTAGGACCTCAGGGGGAACCGCACTGAGCAGTGTAGTCAACAGTGGAAATGGACTTAAGTTCAAACATTGGCTTTATTTATACCCCGTGTGTGACCCGTGAAAAGTTGTTCACTTCTCCGAGCCTCTTAATTGTTTTCGGTGGAAATCACAATAGTTCTTGTAGTGCCTGCATTTAGAAACTTTCCAAACGCACTGCCATCAAATCAATTCCAAGTCCTAGTGTCTCTACAGCTGTGACTATCTTTATGGAAACAGAGCATCTCAACTCTCGTCCTTGGAGCAGCTGGTCGATTTGAACCACTGACTTTTGGGTTAACCACCCAATGCTTGCCTGATAGTGTGACAGGGCTCTTTAATAAAGAATGTGTACTTTAGGAAGGAGCTCTTCTGGAAAAGCCCCCAATATAATGATATATACTTTTAAGGAGCTCTGATGGCTGCAAACTGAAGCATCAGCAATTTGGAAGCCTCAGCTGCTCCATGGGATAATGAGTGGCTGTCCCTTCCTTGAGTGCTGAAAGCCCCGGAGTCAGTTCTACTCTGTCCTACAGAGTCTCCCTGGCTCACTGTTGACTCAACTGGTTTCCATATAGTCATATGATGAATCACCACTTAGAACAAAAAAGGAATGGATCACTGTGTGTATATATTCAACAACAAAAGATGTATATGAACCTCAAAGTAATTTGGCTGAGTGAAAAGACAGACAATAAAATAGCATGTGGTTTATGATTCAATTTATAGGAAATTCAAAAAGATTTAAATTAATCAATGCTGATAAAAAGCAGATCAAGGTAGGTGGGTGGGTGAAGGGTTGGTTACAGAGAGCACAGGTCAAAGGAATATTTGGCATGATGGATATGTTCACTATTCTAATTCTGGTGATATGTTTCATGGATAGGTATGCTTGTCAGATCAATCAAATAAAATATTCTAAGTGCATGCAGTTATTAATTATAGGTCAATTAAACCTCAATAAGGCTATTTACTGCTGTCTGATATTTTGTAATACTGTAGTGGCATATGGATGCTATGCCACCAGTATTTCAAATACCAGTTCAATCACCTGCAATGGACAGATTTCTACAAAGCTTCCAGACAAAGAGAGATTCCAGTGGTTCTCAACCTGTCGGTCGCGACCCCTTTGGGGTTTGAATGACCTTTTCACAGGGGTCTCCTGATTCATAACAGCAGCAAAATTACTACAAAATGAAGTAGCAAAAAATAATTTCTTAGTTGGGGGTCACCACAGTACAAGGAACTGTATTAAAGGGTTGCAGCATTAGGAAGGTTTAGAACCACTGGATTAGAAAGAAAGGTCTAGCAATTCACTTCTGGAAGTGAACTAATAAAATCCTTATGCATCACAGCAGAACATTATCTGACTGGCTTCCTGCGGACACATCAATATTCTTGTTGCTAGGTGCCTTCAACTCATAGGCACCATGTGTACAGAAAAAGGAAACCCTACCCAGTCCTGGGCCATTCTCACAATCATGTGTGTTTGAGCCCATTGTCGTGGCCACTGTGCTGATCCATGTCATCAAGGGTCTTTCTCTTTTTCACTTCCCTTCTAGTCTACAAAGTATGGTGTCATTTTCTAGGCACTGCTCCCTCCTGTAATTAAATTGACTACATCTGTGGGGAGAGAAGATGGAGAAACTCAATATCAGCAGCTAAAATCAGTCCAGGGGCCAACTGCAGAACAGCATCTATTGCTCATATGTAATTCCAGGTTGAAGTTGAAGGAAATTAAAACAAGCCCATAAGAGCCAAAATGTGACCTTGAGTCTGTCCCACCTGAATCTCAAGAACATCTCAAAAACAGATTTGAAGCGCTGAACTCATGACAGAAGACCTGATGAGCTATCAGAGGACATTAAGAATATAGTTCATTAAGATAGCAACAAGCCATTAAAAAGATAGGAAACAAAGAAAGGATCAAAGTGGATGTCAAGAGATTCTGAAACTCGCTCTTAATCATAGAGTAGCTAGGGAAAATGGAAGAAATGATGAAGTCAAAGAGCTAAATACAAAGTTTCAAAGGGCAGCTGTGAAGACAAAGTACAATAATATAATGAAATATGCAAAGACCTAGAGATTGAAAACCAAAAGGGAAAAATATGCTTAGCATATCTGAAACTGAAATAACTAAAGAAAAAAAGCACACCTTAAGTTGCAAGGTTGAAAATTTCTATGTGCAAAATATTGAATGATGAAAGAAGAACTGGTCAACATTCCACCATTTCAAGAGGTAGCATTTGAACAGGAATCAATAGGGCTGAAGGAAAAAATACAAGCTGCACTGAAAGTATTAGTCAAAATCAAGTCTCCATGAACAGATGGAATATCACATGAAATATTTAAACAAGCTGATGAAGCACTGGAAGTACTCACTCCTCTATGCCAGAAAATTCAGAAGACAGCTACTTGGCCAACTGATTTAAAGATATTAATTTTTGTACCAATCCCTAAGAAAGGTGACCTAACAGAATGCTCAAATTATACAAAATATTATTTTATTGTCTATTGGGGTTAATAAATGTATCAAACCATTTCATAGTTCCATCACATCCAACAGAATTGTGCATTTGCTACCACAGTCAGTTTCCAAATATTCTTTTTCTATATGGGTCCCTTGATGTCATCACCCCACCACCATCTCTGGCATCTCTTGATGTCCCCCTCCCCCAAAACTCTTGTTCTACTTGCAGACTACAGGTTCATCAGTCCCTCTCTTCAACTTTGGATTATATGCTTCACAATCCTATGGTGGCTGATTACGGTTGTTTTTTTGGCATGGGGATTTCATTGACATCTCACTTGGATGGTTACTTGTTTAGAGACAAACCTTTAAGATCACAGACACTATTTTATCTGATGACAGGGCACCATCTAATTTCTTCACCACATTTTGCTACAGCACCTGTTTCTCCTGTGTTCCCTTCCTGGAGGCAAGCATATAGCAGGGCCATAATTAATAGCATATAATAAAATGTTGCTGAAGATCATCCAACGACAGTTATAGCAGTACATTGACAAGGAGTTGCCAGAGGAGCAGGCCAGATTCAAAAGAGGATGCGGAACAAGGGATACCATTGTTGATGTCAGATGGATCTTGATTCAAAACAGAGAATACCAGAAAGATGTTCACTGCACTTTTTGACTCCATGAAGGTATTTGACTTTGAACATCATAATAAATTATGGATAACGTTGAAAAGAATGGGAATCCTAGAATGTTCCTTGTGCTGCTTCCAAATTTGTACATGGATTACAAGAGAGTATGTGTCAACAGAACAAAGGAATACTGCATAGTTTAAAATATTTAAAGATTACATCAGGGAAATAATATCAGAAGTTCATCTAGTCATCCTGGCCCCACAAAGAACAGTTTCAAAGAGATATTGAAATTCTATTATGCATAGCCTCTTCTTTTGATCAAGATTCTTCTATAACAGTATTTCCCCAAGTGGGTGGTACCACTCCCCTGGCAGTGCTGAAATAATTCAGGGTGACTACAATTTATTCTGGATTATGGTACATAATGGTATTATAGTATAATGTATTATTATATAATTATTATATAATAATATATAATTATATAATTATTATATAATACCATATAGACATGGTATTATAGTACAAAAAATCTTAATTTCTAGAGGATCACTGAGTAATTTTTGTTCTTCTGAAAATGAGCCTAGAGGCCAAATAAATTGGAAGACCTATCTTCTATAGAATCTTTGATCAAAATATCCAGAGTTGGCAGCTGGTACCTTCAATTTTGGTCTCATAGAAAAAGGGGCAATTGTTTATGGAGGGAATTAGCCATATATTCAATTCCCTCTCCTTCCTAATTCTTTCTTCCTTTGTTGCTCCAGATGAATAGAGACCAACCGCTGCATGTTAAATGACTGCTTGCAATCCTTTAAGACTCCAGACACTATGAAACAAAGTAGGGGCAGAACAGAACTACTACACACAATTTTAAACCAATTGACTGGTATATCCCATGAATCCATGACCCTCATCTTCCAAACCAAGGAACCAAATCTCATGAAGGTATTTGGTTGTGTATAAACAGTCTCAGCAATATTTCTGTTACTGTTGTAACTATATCTATCACACATTTCAACAATTTAACTTTTTATAGGTGTACAGTTTACCAGCAACTATGCAACTCTATCCTTAATAAAATTCAATACTCCATAAACTGTAAGCTCCCCTTTTCCTCTTGTGCCTGGTAACCACTAATGAAATTTACTCTTTAAATATGTATCTGCTCTTGTCTTTTCTGAGGTCATACACTCTTTGTTCTTTTTTGATTGACTTAGTTCACTCAGCATAACTTCTTTATATTCCATCCAGATTGTAGCATGTATAAGACTTCATTTCTCTTCCTGGCTGAGGACTTGTCTATGTACCCCATACTGCTTATTAATCCATTTGTTGGTGAGTATCTATGACGTATCCACCACTTGGCCCACGTGACTAGTGCTGCACTGAATATTGGTGTAAAGGTCTCCGTTTGAGCCTCAGCTTTCAAGTCTTTGGGCTATACAAGTACAGATAGTGATGGAATTGCTTGGACTTATGGTAGTTCTATTATTGGGTCTTTTGAGGAAATATCATACTGTTTCCCACAATGATCATACAATTTTGCATTCTCACCCAGAAAAGATGAGAGTTTTAATTTCTCCACCAAATCATAAACATTTGCTATTTTCTTTCTTTTATTTTGAATCTTAGTCATCCTACTGGAAGCAAAAAGATGTGTGGTTTTTCTTGTACCTCACTGTTAGTTAATGATGCTGAGCATATACTTTCATGTGGCGATTTGAATGTCTTTCTGGTGAAATATCTATTTTAGTCCATTGTCTTTTTAATTGGTTTATCTATATTTTTTTGCTAAGTTGTGAAGTGCTATATATTTCTTGGTTATCACATTTTTATTGGATATGAGATTTCCACAGATATTTCATGAGTTGGTAGCTAACTACTTCACTTTTTCATAGCTTTAATACTATGTATTAATTCTTAAAGTTTTATTCACATGTATTTCAGATGCCACACAATTCAAAGATATAAATATATTAAAAAGAGTTGTGTGATCATCACCCTAATCAATTTTAGAACATCTTCTTCATTTTTGTACTTATTGTCATTAGCTCTCTATTTCTGCTCAACTTCTCTGCCATAACCCTAGGAAAATATTATCATGGTAGTATTTCTAGAGATTCCTCTATCCTGGATTTCATATAAGAAAATCATACATCCTCCCCTCCCCCACCCCCAAGAATAACAATAGCAAACTAAAACATGGAAAAACTCCAATGTAAAAGATCAGAAAAGAATAAAAAGTAGAGTAGAAATCGGCCAGAGGGAAAACAAATTTTAATATGCCAAAATTGAACCAAATTATGTCTGCATTAATTCACTTTCTGATGCACACTATCTAGGCTAAGAGTATTCACACCATCCCTGGTCAGGTGTCTGAGGGAATTCAATGAAAGTTTAACCCCTCTGGGGGCTCTGAAAGTGGATTTTGGGCTTCAGCTGTCATCCACAGCCTTCTGTAAACCAAGAACTCAGAGTATGAGAACTAATATAATTCTCTCCTCCAGTCTTAGATTTTATTATTTATAATCTGGAGATCACACAGACTAATCTACTACTTCCATGTGGAAGTAGGTAACACTGCACTTAGATGGCTGCCTATTTGAAGACATTTTAAGACCCCGGATCCTTTTCTTTCTGATAGCTGGGAATGATTGTTTTCCTCCCCTGTGGCAACACCCCCCCCCACATACGCTTTGTTATAGCACACATATTTAGTGATCCATTTGGCAGGGGGGTAGGAATTCAGTAGGATGGTAGCATAGAAATGGATTATTCTTTATTCTTAGGTTAGGGCTTACAGTAAAGTGTGAGCTCAAAAATCCATTCATTTAGCTAAGATATATATATAAGTATATATATATATACATATATATATCCCAGTTCCACTTTAGTGGCAGCATTATCAGCTTTTAGAAAAAAATAATGCAAATAACCTCCATGGGGCCTTTGATGATCCTAATGATAGTATCATTAGTCAGTGGTATAGAACTTAAAACACTTTTGATATAAGAAAGACACTCATATATGGAAAACTTTTCAACCTAAATTTCATAGGATGTTCCCTTATATATGTTAAAGAACTTAAGTGACTGAATCCTGTTTAAGAAAATGGTGACACAGAGCACAAGTTTCAATAGTTTTCATTTATGGATTTCCAATGTCCAGAGTCTTCTGATGTGGCTTGTGGAATGTACTGTACACCTCAGGGAGACAAAATCTAACCCCGGGTGGCCTGCAGTGTGGGGTGGAAAGAAACTTGGTTAAAAATGCATGATTAGCCATATAGCACAGGGCAGATTCTCCCATCTTGGGGGTCCAATGTCAAGCATTTTCTCAGAAGGCAATCCTCTATTCACTGACAGAAGTTCACAATCTTAGAGACAGACACCTCCTTGCTTCCTTCCTCCCTCCTCTTGGCCATGAATCTTCACGGTAGTGTATTAGATACCAGTGTAATGTGCCCACCCTATAAAAGTAACTATAGGAAATTGCTCCTAGCATGGGTTATTTGGTCCTCCTCCACTCCCCCACTAATGAGAAAATGTCCCTAGCTGAGATGAGCCCTTCCCTGAAGACGTCTTTATAATATACAAATAAGGGAGTGATAAAACATTTCAAGCATTAGCTAGTCCTACCTCTCCATTGCCTGGGAGACCCGATTGAATGACTGCATGACCTGAGAACTCCTGTCTCTTTCTCTTAGTAGCTATCATTATAACAGTGGTCTCATACAATATTTGTTTTGTTTTTTTTGCGATTGTGTTCTTCCGGTCTGACCATGTCATGAGATTTTATGGTTTCACCTTTGGTTTTTAGCAATGCATGGTCTTTCATGTGTGTATGTACCCGAGTTTCTTTATCCATCGATGGGCTCTGTTATTGCTTCCAAATTCTTGCTATTGTGAACAGTGCTGCGATAGACTTGAGATGATATGCATCTATTCGTGTTAGGTTTCTTACTTTTTTTCGAGTCTATACCAAGCAGAATTCTTTGCTCACCATACAGATAAATATAGTGAGAGGACACAACCCTGACACACATCTCTCTTGATTTTAAACCATGCAGTATCCCCTTGTCCAATTTCTACAAGTGTCTCTTGATCTATGTACAAGTATGATCATGTATGAGTTCCTACATGAGCACAAGCAAGTGTACTGGGATTTCCAATTTTTCTCAGGCTATCCATAGTTTATTTAATTTACTGTGATTCATGAAGTTAAATGCCTTTTGATAGTCAATAAAACATAAGCAAGCATATTCCTGGTATTCTTTGATTTGAACCAAGATCCATCTGACATCAATAATGATATCCTTTGTTTCACATCATCTTTTGAATCTGGTCCAACCTCTGGCAATGTAAGGCCCTGCTCTAAGCTCTGTTGGATAATCTTAAGCAAAGTGTTGCTTATAGGTGATATTACTTATGCTTATTTAATCTGTATTCTGAGCAAATTATCGGAGAAGCTGGGGTATATGAAGTAGAATGTGGCTTCAGAGTTGGAGGAAGACTTATTCACAACCTGCAATATGTAGGTGACATAATCATGTTTGCTGAAAATGAGGACTTAAAGCATTTGTTGATGAAATTCAAGGATTACAACCTTCAGTAAAGAACACCCAAATCCTCACAACTGGTACAACAGGTCACAGTAGGATAAACAGAGGGAAAAATATTCTTCTCACACTAGGGCATTTCAAACTTAAATCCAAAGGAGTATTTCAGTTCCTTTAATCGGCACCAGGTGTTTAAGGTAAACCCCAGTTCATTTAGTGGGGTTCCCAATTGGGTCCTTCTGATGTGATCTATGAAGACTACTGCACACTTTGAAAGGATAAATTATACAATCTATTGTTGGGTTAAGGAGGTGTCCCCAATACTCAGAGGAGTCCTTAGGAGTGATTTGGTGATTGTGAAAAATAATAGAGACAGACAGAGAGCAGGGCATAAGAAGGTGGATGTATTTTCTAGTGGATATATAGAATGGGGCTTACAGCTATTTCATAAGGAATACCTGTCACAGTGAACACATTATATAGTCAATTGGTAACATAATGAGCTGGCAACATAATAAATAGACAATGAGGTAAATCATCATTTTGCCTTAGTGCTAGTTGACCTCAAACACCCTGAGCCCTCTTGAGGACATTCTACATTTTATGGTAGGTTGGCTATAGAATGTGGTTGCCCTTATCTACAGATAACCTCCAGGCACAGGGAATAGCCAGATGTACAAATGATTCATCTTATATGGTAACTCTTTTATGAAAGTTCCTTTATGGGGGGGCTAGTATTGGAGGGACTGTGTCCAGTCATGAAAATGTATATTATGATTGATTTATATCTCATAACCTTGAGTGTCTCCCCCTACCAGAGTTGGTTTCCCATAATTATGAGCATAGAGGATTTAGCTGCATTATATTCTCATCCAGGCTCTCAGTTTACCACAATCCATGATCATCAAAGGCAGAAGTCAGATCTGGTCAAAAGGGTCCCTACTAGTAATGTTAAGGATTTTCTCCAAGAGCATATTACCCTTCCTTTAGCTTATAGAAGTGAAATTACCTTCTTAGAGGGAGATATTCCCACATCCCTCTCGTCAACAATTTCCAACGAATTTCACTGAGCACTATTCCAGAAGTGTTCATAAAATTAGGGTGACCATGAAACAACACGATTGCAAGAACTATTTGGTCTTCTCTCATTTTCCTTCCCCAAATTAAAAACTGACTCTTGTTCAGGTGGGAAGTTCTCTGAGAAATTAGTTTTTAAGATGTACAACTAAATATGTGATCAACAGATTATGAGCATCAGATAGACACAGTATAATCCTTGGGAGACCCTTATTAAATTGTTACATGAGTTCTGTAGTCTGGTGTGTTTTTGGTTTTGTTGGAGTCTGTTCCTTTAAATAGACTACATTTTTCAGAAGGACACAAATGCTCTGAGCAAAATGGTTTGTTGGTCTCTCTGGATCATCATTCAAATCGAAAATGACATTTAGACACCATTCTTTTGTTTTGATCTGTTTTTAGTACCCAAAACTGTCTCCTTGAGACTCAGCAGGAAATCTTATATTGTTATTCTATTTTGTAACCCATAGCTCAAATCTCACTAGCATCTCTATTCATGACTTTAGTGAATTTGCTACATTTTTCTAAAGAAGGTTTCAACTTGAGAGTCATGATATTTTAAACTCATAAGTTAAACCATTTGGGAAAAATAAGAAAAGTAGTCTCATATACAGAGGCTACTCTTAAAATGCCCACAATTGACCCACATAAGGAATTTATAGGAACATTCTGTTTAGTGGATAATTTCTATACTTGAAAACTTTTGGATCAGTTACAATTCACAAGCCTAGAAATCTTGAAATCTAATGCAATCCTTTTTTTCTTGAGGAACTTTTGTTCAAATAGCAGGTCAGCAAAACAAAAACTTATCTGCACATGATAAAACTTGATATAACTATGGTTAATAATGTATAATAAATATACATTTATATATGCATACAAATACTTTTTTTAAAATTCCAGAATAAGGGACAGGCCAAACCAAATTACCTAAAAGCCATAAGGAACACCAAAAGAAAACATCTTGAAATGCAATATTTAATATTGTCAGGTAAATGTCCAACCCAAGTTACCAGATCTTGTGTCATTGTTTCTCTGTTGCCTCAATGATAAATAGTTGGAGTGATCTCTTCACAATCTTTTCTCAGCTTTACTTGTACTGGGCAAGTGTACTTAATAGTATAATTAACATTTACTTGACTTGATCACCATTACAAAGTAGCCATGATCTGGGGCTTGAGGTTTCCTCAATCTCTTTAAAAGATAAGGGTCCCATGTATACTTTGTAGAAATTATTATCAGTTTGCAATATCTTGGATCCATGGGATTATTGGCAAATCGTTTATGTAATATATGCCCAGCAATAAACATCTGTAGGAAAGCAATTCTAATAACTAGTTCCAGAAAAATCTATCTTGTCATTGTCCTGCAGCCTTGCTATCACTAAATGAAGAACACATAACCATACCAGGTACCTTTAACCAATCATATAATCCTACCTATCTGTTATGCACCAGTTCCTGCTAAATCTCTACTCTCAGATACTCTGCCTCCAATGTCCCTGACTATCTTTTAGTCAATCCTGATTCTGTGCTTTCAGTTTTGGCTTTGACTGTATCAGTGTGCTCACCTCTTTCTTGTCCTTTGGAGTGGCCAACGTTGTTTTGTAAATTTGGATATTTTCCCAGTCAGGAATATCTATAGACTTTCAATAGATCATTTAATTTTGCTGTTGCAGAGTGAGAGTCTTCACCCAAGGATGAAGTCAATCATTTCTCAAATAGCTATTGAGCTGTTTCAATGTCAGCTAATTTCTACAGGATACTGGGCATGTTAAATCCAACCCCATGACTTTTCATTCAATTCAGAGTCAAAGTGACTTTGTCTGGAAGCTCCAAAGAGTTTTCCTGACTGCAAAATAGTCTGTGTTCAAGTACCAAACAAGGTTGGCAGCTGAATCCGATCCAGTGGCACTGCAAAAGAAAAGGCCAAGCGATGTGTGTCCATTGAAATTACAGCCAAGAAGACCTACAGAATGGTCAGCGTGCACCAGACTCAACTGGGAATCTTTACAGGGGCAGATTGGCAGCCCTTTCGTCCATGGTTCCTCTGGGTGGAGGTTTCAGTCCACCTACCATAATAATCAAGCACAAATCATTTGCATCATCCAGACACTGGGATGATAAACTGAAAGAAAAACAAAACTCCCTTGCCAGCAAGTCTCGTTTCATAATTGCTGTTTAGGACAGAGGACCCCCTAGGGTCTCCTACGGTATGACTGGTGAATTCAAACCACTGACTTTTGTGGTGGTTGCTGTTATCATTCAGGCATGTAACCACAGTACCACCAAGTTGCCTACTGAGGATATATCATTCCAGGTGATGCCCCGAAGCTCCAGTTAGTAGCCACGCCAGGTTAGGCCCCAAGATCTTATACTTTACCCCTACTCTCTTCATATACTTTCCTGTTGCCACAAAAGTTCTGTTAACCCCCAAGACCACAGGATCCAAGACTATAACTTAGAGTGCTTTAAACCTTCGTAATGCTGCGACCCTTTATCACCTACCGTTCCCCATGTCGTGGTGAACCTCCCAACCATAAAATTATTTTTGTTGCTACTTCATGACTGTCATTTTGCTACTGTTATGAATTGGGTGACTCCTGTGAAAGGGTCATTCGGCCCCCACCCCCCAAAGAGGTCGAGACCCACAGATTGAGAACCCGCTGCTTTACACAGAGGTAAATGGGTTCATCTCTTTCAGCAATACTTTGATGAACTGCGATGAAAGTACTGGGTTTGACTGTCCCTGAGTTTTGTGGTGCCCTTGAGAGCTGGCCCTGGCCCTGTCTCAACCCACCGCCCCCATACCCATGGTCTGCCCATGTGACTGAAGGGGGTGGGAGGGGCAGCGAGTCCCCTCTGAAACATCTGGGTGGGCACAAAGCAGGAGGTGGAGGATTGGGGAAGAAAAGAGACACGGGGCTTCGTCATAGGCCCTGCTGGGCTCTTTAGCACATCCTGCAAGGCAAGAGCCAAATTGATTCTGTTATTTCCTTTGATTAAACTTCTGTTTTTCCTCAGCCCACCAGATCCATCTTTTGGTTATTTAATTCCAACTGTAATAAAAAAATCCATTAAATGCACACTCACACAAAATAGACTGTGAAGCAAACAGCAGGCTTGGGAGGGCAGGAACGAGCAGGTTGGAACCCACAGGGCTACGTTGGTGTCTGCCGTTCCGGTACATGCATACATGTGGCCACATTTGACTCTGCGCTGGGGGAGGATAGACGCGTTCAGGGTACACTAAGGACTGTGTGGGCAGAAAAAGAGGCTTGGGCTGACCTTGCTGAGAGCAAAGTCCAATCTTTTTCCTGAATCACAGAACTCTTTATACATTTTTAAAACCTTTTGTGGGTGTCTCTGGTCCTAGTCCTGCTGTGCACATACCAGCACCAATCAAAATAGGCCTCAAGTACATTCCTGGCATTCACATCTTTAGGCTGGAATCGCCTTCTCTGACCACCTCCTAGTTCTCCAACCCAATCTCCATCAGGCTTCCGTTTTCATCTTTGGCGATCATTGTACGTCTTTGGCCTTGTCCAACCCACGGAGCTCCCACTAAGATTTCCTTCTCCAGCGCGGACTTAAGGAGCTTTCGTTATTTCCTGACCCTTAAGCCTTCCTTCCAGTCAGCTAAGCTTGCGTGGCTTAGAGCTACCCACCTGGCTACAACAATCCTTGAGGGAGAGCTGGCTTCTCCTGCAGATCCCTTACCTTGGAGGCAGAGTCTGATCCCCCAGCTGAGACCAGAGGCACCCTCCTTCCAACTCTATTCTGAAATATGCTTCTGAAAGATGCTGCGTTCAGGTGCCCACGGACTGCAGGAGGTGCTTTGCCTAACTAGACATTTCCGTGAGAGAGCTGAGGTAGACAGGAAAATTTTTAAAAAGATGAACAGCCCAAGTACTTAACATGCACTGGCTCTTATTCAGGGGCATGACCCCAGAAGTCCTTGCAAGGTTAGGAGTTTTCCCTTGAATTTAGGGACTATGAGAAAGTTCTATACTCAACGGAAGGGTCTGAGAAGATGAAAGTGATGGTCCCTAAGGGGAGACATGGTCAAGCAGCTGATGCTTCCCAATTTGTGTGAAAACAATCCAGCACTTTAACAAGACCCAGCTATAATCCTGCATACCAGTTGGCCAGCAGTAGTGATTGCTTCCAGGGGCTGAAGATGGGTAAAATAGGCATCGATGATAGGACTTCAGATATGAAGATGACCTTGCCTTACTGGTATAGAGTTTATACACTGGGCTGCAACCCTAAAGGTCCTTGGTTCAAAATCACCAGCTGCCCCGTTAGAGAAAGGGGGTGTTTTCTGTTTCCATGAAGTGACATTCTCGGAAACCCACAGGGACAGTTCTACCCAATCTTACAGTGTCATTATGAGTCAACTGACTCAATAGCAGTGAGTTTTGTTTTGTTTTGCTCACTGAAAGTGAGGGGGGCTCGAAGCACTTGCTGATGATCCGAGATTTCCGCCTTCACTGCGAATTGTAATTCAATGTAAAGAAAACAGAAATCCTTACAACTGGCCCTTGAGGGAAATCATGGTACATGGAGAAAAGATGGACGTTGTCAAAGATTTCACCTGGCTTGAATCCACAATCCATGCTCATGGAAGCAGCAGTCGAGAGATCAAAGGACTCAGTGCATTGGGTAAATCTGCTGCACAGAACCTCTTGAGAGTGTGAAGAATAAGGATGTTACTTTGAGGACTAAAATACACCATCCCCAAACCACCGTGTTTTTAATGGCCCTCTGTGCATAGGAAAGTTGGACATTGATGAAGGGAAACCTAAGAACTGACGCATCTTAATGATGTTGCTGATGAAGAATATGGAAAATACCATGGACTGCCAAAAAGATCGACAAAAATATCTATCTTGGAGAAGTATAGACGGAGTACTCCTTAGAGGCAAGGATGACAAGATTTCATCTCGTATACTTTGAACATGATGTCAGGAGAGACCAATCTCTGGAGAAGGGCATCGTGTTTGGTCAAGTACTGAGGCAGCAAAAAAGAGGATGGCTTTTTGATAGATGGCTTGATACAGTGGCTGCATCAATGGATTTCAACATAAGAACAATTGTGAGGACGCACAGGACCAGTGGTGTTGTACATCAGGTCATTATGAGTTGGAACTGATTGGATGGCACCTACCACCACCACCACCACCAACAACAACCTCATCCCTACTTGTGAGCTCCTCGGCTGGTATTAACACACCAGCCCTCCACCATTTTCTCTTCTCTGAGTCCTGCTTCTGCCCCAGTTTTATTTCCTCTTTCCTTGCTTGCTCTATTTCCTTTTTGCTTACTTTTTAATGCTCTTTTATCCAATTTATTTTTTCTGATTTTCTTTTCCCTTTTCTTCTTCATTCTCTTTTATTCTTTTAATTTCTTTCTCACTTCTTCCACTCCCCTACTTTTGCTTCTTTTTTCTCTTTGCCTGTCTATGCTTTTTTCCCCTCTTTTTAATGATCAGATTTGCCTATCTTGAAGTCGTTTGCTTGCCTACCTTTATTATTTTTAATTAAAAACTTTTAAAGTATTTACTCTTTTGGTTGTTGCTTTTTTGTGTTTATTTCTCTTATTTCTATCCCGCCCACCACCACCACATAATTAGAGATAGAAACTGTGTCCATAAATACAAATACAGCATGCCTGCCCTATCTCAGAGCAACAGACACTTCATGCACACAAAAACAAAGTGGCTCAAAGATGCTATCTTAGGATGAGTTCACTAGCGAAGCAAGACCAAAGTTATATATATGTATAAAATACACACACACACACACATATATATATATATATATATATATATATATGAATCAATAAAATGGCTCACAGAGTTGGAGAAGCTGGAAAGTCCAAGTCTAGGAAAGTTAGAAGTCTGTGGGTCAACTGTTAGCTTGGAGGCTTCTCCTGACACTCATAGCTGCGGATCTGAGGAGTTCAAGGAGATGACAGGCTTCAGACTGCAGAAGCAAATTAACCAAAGGTCAGCTGGTCAGGTCTGTGGCTGCAAGATCCGGAGAGGCTCTGGCCTAACATTTGACTCACAGATATGAAACTTGTCCAGATATGAAACTTTTTTTGATGTAAAAAATGTCCAGATAGATTATAGATTATCAACTTCACTGGTTTTGCTTCTTTAGAGAACTTAGCCTAAGGGACCTAGTAATTTATGAATTTCTTCACAAGTTAAAATAGTCTATCCTATTTTGAAATGTACTTGATTTCCTCTCAACTTGAAAGCTCTAAAACTACCCCATTGCCTTTATCTTTATTATAAATTGTTATCTTGAGTTTCTGATTTTTAATCTTGTAGGGTTGTTTTACTTTGTATACTTCTATATCTATGTTGACTTCCGGGTGGGATTGTAATGTATGTTAATCTCAAGTATTTGTCTCCTACTCTTGATTTTCTGTCCAGAGAACTCCCCTTACTGTTTCTAATAAGGTTGTTCTGGTTTTTATATATTCTTTTAACTTCTGTTTATTTGGAAATGTCCTAGTTTCATCATAATATTTGAAAGACTATTTTGTGGGATATATGATTCTTAGCTGTCAATTCTTTTTCTTTCAGAAATATATGTGAGTGGACATCATCAAGTCGTCTCAAAATATCTCAGAATTTAGAAAAGTATTAGAAGCACTTGAATTCATTTTATAAAGCAAACAGAACTCTGATACCAAAATCAGACAAAAGCATCAAACAAAAAAGAAATCATATATCAATATCCCTCATGAACATAAAAACAAAAATTGTCAACCAAAGGAATAAAACAATGTACTTTAAAAATAATATATTAGATCCAGAATTGATATACAAGGATGGTTCAAAATTAGAAAAGCAATCAGTGTAATTCATTGCATAAATGAAATATGGAAAATTGACCCAGAAAAGAATTTGACAAAATCCAACTGATTCTTGATAAAAAACACTCAACACAATAGGGATAGAAGTAAACAACATAACAAAAGGCATGTTGACAAGACAAAGAACCAACATGTCTCTTAATTTAGAGAAATGGGAAATATTTCCCATGATATTGAGAACCAGAGAAGAATGCCCTTTATCACCACTTCTATTTGATATTAGTCTGAAAGTAAGATCCATTACTTGAAAAGATATATGCACACCCATGTTCATCACAGCACTGGTCACAATAGCAGAAAGATGGAAACAGCATAAATGTTCAACACTGGAACAATGGATACATAATCTTTGGTTCATAAATGTAATGAAATACTAAGTAACATTAAAATCATGATGAATCTGCAAAACACTTTATAGCATACATGAACCTGGAGGACGTTATACTGAATGAAATTGGTCAATTGCAAACAGACTATTATTTAATGAGACTACTATTACAAAAAGTCAAGAAAAGGTTCTCACATTAAAATAAACAGAGTTTGGTGGTTACCAAGAGGGAATGAAGAAAGAAAAACAAGGAGCAGAAGTCACTAGTTAAGGCTAGTAAACAAGTCTTAACTTGGGTGAAAGGGAAGACCATCTACAGTAAGAGGGAGGTTAGGAAAAAATGATGACAGTAAGGTAAGACATGGGGAGTCTAGCAAGAGTTTCAAACAACAGAGACAAATAGGCAATCCTACAGTCGTGGTGATCTACAAATATATATATGTTTGGATAGACATGCAGACTGAACAGGTGTGGGAGAAAGAGTGGGAGTACACCAAGAATATTCATAGATTTTGCAGAGGATAGTTGCTTATGGATTTCTATTTTCACACTAGAGAAAGATGAGGCTTTTTTGCTCTCAATGTCTTTCCACTTTATCAAGTATGATATCCATTTTTCCAGGGAGCAGTTCCTTCTAATAACATGACCAAAGGACTCAAGATGAAGTCTCACCATCTTCATCTCTAAGAAATATTTCAGCTGTATTTCTTCCAAGACAGATTTGGTCGTTCTTTCGGCAGTCCATGATATCTCCAATACATATTCTTCACTGACACATAATTAAAATACATGGATTTTTCTCCAGTCTTCCTACTCAGTGTACAACTTTCACATGCGTAGGAAACAATTGAAAATACTGTGAGTTGAGTCAGACACACCTTAGTCCGTGAAGTGACATCCTTGTTTTTCAACACTTGATAGATGTCTCGTGCACCAGGTCCACACAAGCCAATGACTCATTTCATCTTTTGACTGCAGCTTCCATGAGCATTGGTTGCGGGCCCAAGCATGATGGGATTTTGATCGTGCCAATCTTTTCTCCATTTACCAGGATGCAAGTGGTGCAGTTGTGAGAATTTTGACTTCTTTACATTAAGTTGTAATTCACATGGAAGCTCGCAATCCTGGATTTTCATCAGCAAGTGCTCATTTTCAGCAAGCAAAGTTATGTCACCGACCTATCCCAGGTTGCTGATCAGCATTCTCTATTTCCTCAGCATACAACTGAATAAGTATGGTGAGAGTATACAATCCTGAAACACACTTTTCTTGATTTTTAACAATTCAGTAATTCTTGTTTATAAATCAAGAGAAACACCCTCAAGAGATGAACTCACACAGTGGTTCCAAGAATGAACTCAAACATCGCAGCAATCGTGGAGATGTTGCCAGGCTGAGCAGTGTTGTTTCTTGGACATAGGGTCGATATGACTTAAAACCCACTAGACGGCACTAACACTGAACAGAGAGAATGTTTCAAGTCTGGTCTCCTTGTGATAATACAGAGTCTGTCAAGGAGCAGAACCCTTGATACTTGCAGCCTGCCTGCACCATAGATGAAGTCCTACTGATGACTTCAAAGAACGAACTATCTTTGAAGTTAGGAAAATTGCTTATCTAAACTTGACAGTTTGCAAAACAATATTTATATTTATTTCCCCAGAACTGATGCCACATGTGAACATGGGAGTGCATCAATTTATTGATGCCCATTGCCAAGTGCATGGTACTCCATGTTCCCTGTACTTTTCTGTGTCCTTGATGTAATGGCAGAGCGTGTGGGCAAGGAAGAACGTATGTCCCTCACAGTGGCAACATAAAGAGGCTATATTACGTTTCCACTTGTCAAGCACAAAGTTTAATTGGGTTAGAAATATTCCCTGATTCCTGCTTCTAGAAAACAGATCTTGGCTGTAACTAAGCATCTGTGGTATCCGGCTGGAACAAGTAACGTTCTGTGGGCTGGAGGTTTTTGAGAAGGTGCAGATTTTTCCATCTGTTCCAAGGATAAGCATGAGGTTTGGCTTCCTTTGTCTAGGTTGTTGTCAGAACCTCTACCCCTGGACTGACATCATGCCAGAGTCTCAGCCCTCTTACCGGCCACCACCAAGCTCAGGTAAGGTATCAACTGGTTCTAAAGTGGGAAAGTGCTGGGCTTGCCCAATAGCATTTGGTCTCTACATATAGCCAGTGCTGCCAGCATCAAGGCTCCTGGACCTTCAGTCTTGACAAATTTTACACCCCCCATTTCCACAGGGAGATCAGATTTGAGAGGTGCCCTGTGAGTGCCCTCTACAACAAAGCCATACGGCACTGGCCATCCTAAACCCATGAGTCACCCTGGAGGGAAACATTCAACCACTGAAGAAGCAAAGACAGAGCACAGCTCCCCCCCACACACATTCTCTTTTTGCCCCACAACAAGTTCTTCTTGAACGTTTACAATCTGCAAAGGGTTAGTGTACTTGTCTGCGATTCAAAAGGCTGGAGGATGAGTCAACCCAGAGGTGCCTTGGAAGAAAGGCCTGGCAAGTTGTGTCTAAGCCATTGGCAATCCTAAATTCTGAATTTGTTTGTCTGCTTTGAACAATAGGCAGAAGGAAACAAAACAGACGCTGTGCCTGTGTTCAGGGAGGGAGCAGGGAGATATACAGCAAAGATGAGTTTTGAGGTCTGGCGCCCTGGTGATGAGTGATGAGCTGGGCTGCAAGGTCAGCAGTTCGAGGTGACCAACTACTCCTCTGGAGAAAGCGGAGGCTTTCTGCTCAGATAGAGTTTCTGTCTCAGTTACTCACGGGGCCAGTTCCACCCTGTCCTGGAGGGTCGCTATGAGTCCACGTCAGCATGATGGCCGGGAGTTGGCTGTTTTGGACGGGCAAACAGGTTTTGAAGAAAAAAAAATGAAGTGGGGCAAGGGAGAAGCAAGGAGCTCTGGGGTGGACAGTTAAATGCTTGGCTGCTAACTGAACGATGGCGGTTCAAATCTACCAGGCAGCAGCTCCATGGGAGAAAAGACCCGGAGATCTGCTTCCGTTAGTAGAGATCCTGTGGGCAGCTCCACCTTGTCTGATCGGGCCAGCCTAAGTTGGCATCAATTCCACGGCACACAAAAAGAAGCAGCAGAAACACCCTCCCTGTTGGTTCTCCGTCCTGCCCCACTGGCACGGCTTCACGGTCCCTTTCCTTACCTTGACCACCCAAGTCCTGTGGGGGTGGTCCCATGAGTGAGGCCACAGACTGGGTTTCTTTAACCATCTCTGTATGAAAACGGTAAGAGGGGACTAGTTAGGAGCCCCCTGCCTCACTTTGGTGCACAGGGGAACCTGGCTTGAAGGAGGTTCCACAGACCCTGAAGGGATGACTCCTTCGGAGGTTGTAGAACAGGGAAAGATAAGGTGCAGCAATGGGGGAGGAGTAGCGTTGGATTTGGGGGGGGGAGTTGGTTACCTCGGTTCTTGCTTCTCAACGTGGGAAGAATTCACACGTCAGAAGTACTGTTGTACATCTAACAGTATGAGGGAAAGGGGCGTTTCGGGTCTTGCCGTCTCAAAAGGTCCATGTGATCTCTGGAAAGTATGCAAGCTGTGTGGTGGGGGGGCGTGGGAAGTTTGCGACTGAAAATGGCCACTCCGGCCACTTCAGGGGAGCACAGAAAAACAGAAATGCGAATCCAGGGTGTGGAGCCAAGGGAGAGAGGGCACGGGGGCACATGCGTGCGCCACCACGCTCCCACCTGCAAGAGAGCGGTGAATAAGAGGAGAGTGGCCTGCCCTCAGTCTGGTGTTTCTCCCCTGCTGCCCCCACTGACTGGGCCAGTGTAGTTGAGCATGTAGGCAAGTCTTACTGGCTGAGTGTAAGCATACCTGTGCGACATAATATGACTAATGCCTAATCTGTACGCACAGGGGGATTTCCAACCTGGGCCTAGGTGACCCAGATCTGTGTGTGCCTGATTTCTTTCCAACCCCCTTATTCTGGCATGGCCAACTATTGTCTTTCCTTTTTATTTTATTTTTTTTATAAATCATTTTATTGGGGCTCTGATGACAATCTATACATCAATTGTATCAAGCATGTTTGCACACATGCTGCCATCATCATTTTCAAAACAATTTCTTTCTACTTGAACCCTTGGTATCAGCTCCCCTTTCCCCCCCTGACTCCCCCACCCTCCCATCCTCACGATCTCTTGATAATTTATAACTCTATTATTGCTTCCATATCTTACACTGTCTGCTGTCTTCCTTCACCCACATTTCGGTGGCTCACCCCCCTGGGGAGGGGGGTTATAGGCTGTGCCTCTCCGTTCTCCCTACCCTCGTGGTATCATTACGCCTATTACTGTTCCTGAAGGGGTTATCGGTCCTGTATTCTGCGTGTCAAGAGCTCTGATCCATACCAGTGTACATGCTCTGGTCTAGCTAGATTTGTAAGGTAGAACTGGGGTCATGGGGGGGGGAGGGGAGGAACATTAAAACACTAGAGGAATACTGTGTTTCATTGGTGTTATACTGCGCCCTGACTGGCTCCCCTCCTCCCTTGAGACCCTTGTGTGAGGGGGTGTTCAATTGTCTACAAATGGGCGTCAGGTCTCCATTCCATGCCCCCTCGTTTGTATGGATATGATTGTTTGCTTGGAGTTTTTCGATGCCTGATCCTGTTGACACCCCATGATTACACAGGCCGGTGTGGCCAATTCGTTTTTGTTTCACATAGACACTCAGTGGACACAACCTCACATTTATCCCTAATTTAGCTACCTATCTGTAGCACTGCATCAGGGGAGGCCACAGGAGGCACAGCAGCACGGGGCAGCAGTGAGCTGTACCAGCTCCTGAGAGACCAGGGGCTTTCAACTGAGGCATGATTGGACTGTCTCTGTGGATGGCATTCTCAAGGGAGTGGTTGAGCAAGGTCTGGCTCTGGTGGAAGTCTCCAGGGCCTTGAAGGTCCAGTTACTATCATCACAGGCCAGAATCAGACCATCACTTGTGTTAGCTGCCCACTGGAGCGATCCTTCAATCCACAGGAAAACTTGAGAGCCTCTCCTTTGCAACATTGATTAGCTCCAATTAAAGCAAGACAGAAGCTGGACCTCGATAGCGAGCAGGATCCCTTCCAGCTTTGGCGTCTGTCCCTCATTTATCTGCAAATTGCCCAGAAAATCATGGTGAAGGCTGCTGAGCTTTCTGATCAAAACAACCAAACAGCTCAGTGTGAAAAAGTAAAGGCCCTTTGAGGTTTGTCCATTTCCTTGGCCTGTCATTAAAGACTCTCCTCAGATTGGGGCCTTCTCTTGTGGACTCTCGCCCCCCGCCCCCCTGTGGCCTAATCCTCTGCACATAGAACACTCTCCTCGGCAGATCAGGTCTCTAACGAGCAGCTTTGGAACTCGTTAAAGTGCTTCCATGGAGCGGAGATGCCAAGGTTGCCCTAGGAATACCCTGCAGGATAGAGAGGGGCTTCTGAGGCATCTGGACTGTTCTCTGTCCCCCCAAAGAGGACCTTACTGACCAATTTGGACAACTTGGGCATAAGTGGGGTGGGAATAGTGGACAAAGAATCAGACCAAGGGCCCAGTTCCTAAGTTGAGCACATTTTCATGCGGCAAGCAGCACTGGCATTGCCTACCTGAATACTTAAGGTATTATTCACGAAGCCACAAATAAAGCAGGATTTCTGCTGAAAAGAATTTATAGCCACCCATTGGAAGTAGCCAGACTTAGCGAAACAAGAATTTTAGGCCACGTCTCTTCTGAAGGGAAACTTGAGGTTGGGTTGCTGCTTCAGTCTTTCTTCATTTCAGCCCCAGGAAGGTGGTCATCATATCACTATCTCACAACCATCTCCATCTGCTGATGTTCTTCTCCATCTGTTTCCCTGCTTCCAGAAAGCCATTCTTCAAAGCGAGGTGCAGTACCTTCGAATATGGTTTTAAGGGATGGGGGCAAGGCTATAGGATAAAAGACAGAAAGGTAAGGTAATCGAACAAAAAGCTGTGCGTGTAACAGACATCCTTCCTCCCCAATTCCATTAGCACCCCACCACCTCCAGACACACACTCAGCACAAACACAGAGCACACACCACACACAGCACACCTAATAAACACATGCACCTGTTAAGCGTGCACACCCAGATGCACACAGAGGGAAAGGAAGCATCGAGAACGAAGATAAGGAGAGAGGAAGAGAAATGATGGCTACATGCATGGGGAGATTACTAAAATATAATCCCTCGACCCAGAGGCTGAGGATGAGCTCATCCAACTTTCCAAATGAGAGCTGCCTTTCAGAACTTGACTCACCTGTAGCTGGCACCTCCTCCCCGGAGCTATAGATAAAATATATACACGTGGCCAAGCTTTTGTGAGATAAATTCAGAGCTAATTAAACAAGCTTTCTTTGTTCCTTTCACAGATCAAAATATCCCTGTCTTTGAAAATGGAATGTGTATACTGAACGGTTAACTTTTACAAATATATGAAAGCTCTAAGCTGCGAGCTGGGTTTTGTGGTTAGCAGATGTCAATACTGCTAGATGCCTCTTTGGGGTCACCTTCCGTTAAACGCTCTTTTCTCTCATACCTTGGAGTGTGTTTATTGACTGCTTTGCTCCAAGGGACCGATTTGGTCTTCCGTTAACAGAATGACATTAGTCTGGTGGGATAGACCCTCATTCTTTAAAAGCCACGTGATTTATTTTCATATGCTGCTGGCGTGACTGTAAAATGGTGCGGCCTCAGAAAGTTGGGAATAGAAATACCATACAACCCAGCACGCCCTTTGCTTGGTACATATCCTAGAGACATAAGAAGCGTGAAATGAGTAAGCACACTCAGGCTCATCTAAGCAGCACCCACGTTCACCTGAACTCTGCTCACAACAGCGGAGCAACCTAAATGAGCCAAAGTGGAAGACGATAAATAATCTTTGAGCTATGTGTACACAATGGAATATTATGGAATACAATGCAATGATAAAGACTAGCAACAGATCTGCAAATAATCATAAGATGAATGAATCCAGTGCACATCAGGATGCATGAAACTCATCCATCATAAAAGGACAAAGATTTCATGAGATGTTTAATATAAAAAGTCCAATAAAGGTTTTTACACTCAAAGAAAGATACTTTGGGTGGTTATTAGAGTGAAAGGGAGGGAGGGGAAGTCGCAGGCTAGAGGGTTGATAGTCGTTCACTTGAGTGAAGGGGAAGACAATGTAGAACAAGTGGAAGCTGTTAAAAAAAATAATGGAGCTAGGGCAAGCCACTGGGAAGTTTGCAGGAGTTAAAGACAACAGAGGAAAAGATGGGCATATACACAAAGCTGCAATAGTGGTGAACTATTGTTTAAATAGGCAAGCTGAACAGGTGTGGGACGGAGAGTGGGAGTAGACTCACAAATATAGAGAGATTTGACAGATGATTTTTGCATATTTACTTTTCCTACAAATATACTGATGAATGTGGTGAAGCGTACAGGAGGCAAAATTGTGACTACTTCTTAGACATAGCCAAAGTGCTTGAGGAAATGAGTCACTAGGCCTGAGTGACTAGTCTTGGGTGGGGGTGAGGTGGGGTGGGGGGGGTACCACGTCTATTGGCATGGCAAAGTGCACAAAGACAACATTTCACATCCCACTCAGATTAGTAGTGATTTGGATCTTAAATGTCAGTGGGCAGCAGTCATTTACAGTGCAACTATTAGTCTCTTCCTGCCCAGAGGAAAGAAGAATGGAGAAAATGGAAAAACATGTGAAACCATGTAGCCCAACTGACTAACAGACATGCAGTCACTATGCAGAGATATCGGCATTAGAAGAGGTCAGAAGAACTAAATGGTGGCTGGTCACCATTACCAACTGTTCTGAAAAGGATCACATTAGAAGCTCCTGGATAAAGTGGAAGAAAACTGTGGACCAGACCACAAAGTCATAAAAGAGACCAGGTTGACTGGTCAGAGAGAGACAGTGGGCACCCCCAAGCTTATGGCCCTTCTCAGTCATCCTTCAGGTCCAGAACCAAACTTACCTCTGTAGTACAAAAATCAAACTATATAAGATCGATATACTCTCTGACAAAGTTCAGAGGGAAAGAAGGAGAAATAGAAAGAGAAAACACAGGGAGAAAGTAGAATAAGCAATGATAGTGAGGGGATCACAATGGTTAAATTAAAACACTCATTGTCCCTGAGCTCTAGTCTGTGACCTGTTGAAGTTCAGTTTTTCTAGGAAGCAAAGCATTCCTCACCATTGCTATTCCTTTGTCTTGTTCCCAGAGGCTGAGAACCTATGACCCAACACACCCTACCGTTAACTCCTTGATTAGCTTATCTATCACCTATTCCCTGAGACATTTTCCGAGCTATTTTTCCTTTCTCCACCTAGTGCTTTGACCACAGGGTCTAGCTCCCAGCTTTCTTGGTGGCCATTTTACTTGGATTTTGTCAATTCTTCCTTCTCAGACCTTCTGACTGGAGTTCTGATGATAATAGCTAATGATGATGACTGCTACTGTAAAAACATGATAGCTTTTCTTTTTTGCTAAACTTCTTATTGTGAACAACTTTAATTGTCTACAAAAATAAACAAATAATAAGGTTGCTCTGTGTATCCTCGGAGTCTTGGTAATACTGTTGGGTAAGCCTGAACCTACTAACCACAAGATCAGCAAAACCATAAGTCATGCAAAACATGAGACTGTCTGTTCTTATAAAGATTTAGTCCCTTAGCCCTACATAATATTGCAATGAGTGAAAAATAGACTTGATGGCCAGAGATTTGGTTTTTAAAAATATAGATTCACGATTCATCTTTAACAATGATCAACTCCTGGTCGATCTTCTTTATCTCTTCTATCTACTTGGGTTGTTTATTCATTTCTTTACTAGACTAATTTAAAATCAATCTTAGAAGTCATGCTAATTCAGTCGCAAGTTTATAAATATTCAGTCATTTGAATGGATATGACTCAGACATCTGAATAGACAATTCACAAAGGATGACCCTCAAATGGGTAGCAAATGCATGTGGAAATGCTCATGACCACTACCCAACGGGGAGATGCAAATCAAAATGATGACACATCACCTGGCCCCCACAATGACAGCTCAACTGAAAGAAAAGAGCGAGCTAAAGAGAGAACAACAAATGCTGGAGAGGAAGGTTATGCTTCCTTTATAACAAGGGAACTCTTTTTTGGTGGTCATCACTGCCCTCTGGTAAGAGTAGGAGGCCCAGCCTTCCTGGAGAGCTACTGCTGGATTTGAACCACCAACCCAGTGGGCCGCAGTCCCTCACACAACCACTACGCCACCAGGCGGGACTCAGCCCAGAAGGGAACTCTTATACACTGCTGGTGGGCTTGTAAATAGGTACAACACACTGTGGAAAGCCTTGTGGCATTATGCAAAACAACTGGGAATAGAAATGCCATATGATCCAGAAATAATTTTGCTAGGCGTATACCCTGTGCTACTGACATAATTTCATGTCAACTTGATAAAGTAATGTAGGGCCAGAGTCTAGTCTGTCAATCCTCCTTTTGAGTGTGGCTTTGTCATAAAGATTCTGGGAACTTCCTCTTTGTCTCCGCCTTCACCATCCTGTTGACAAGTCACATTGAGCCACGCTGAGACCTGCAAGAACCCTGGAGATGCTTCCACCACCACCGGATCCAAAAGATATTGCACCCGCTGGCCTGTGATCTTCTTGCATTTTTCATAATTGCATGTGTTGCATGAATCGAAAGAGGAATTTGTGGACGAGTGTCAGACATAGGGGCTAATCTTAGACTTACAGACTTGTTTGGACTCGATTGGATGTGTTCTGAAGATATAATTACTCTCTGATATAAATATCTTTCTTATACATATATAAATGTCCATGAATTTGTTTGTCTAGTCAAACTGGCTAACACATCCCCCAAATAAGTAAAGGCTCAATTCCACAAAACAACTAGAAGTATGCTCTTCCATGTTCACTGCACTACGCTTCACAATAGCAAGAAGCAGGAAACAACCCAAAAGATCATTAGTAGAAGAATGGATGATGAAACCATGACACATATACACAATGGAATAGTATGTGTCCATCAAAAACAGTAATGATATCATGAAACATTACATGGGGAGAGTTATGCTGAGTGAAGTCACTCCATCACCAAACGACAAATATTGTATGAGTCCACTATAATACAGATAGACACCAATAAGAAGGCAGACTTCTGATCTCAGGGTATATAGTCTAATCCAGCCTCCCAAGCAACAGGAAATGTACATCAACCCTTATATATGTACATACTAGAAACCACTTTGAGAGGAGACTTTACCTCAGCTGGACTCAGTTTCTGAAGATCGGGTGAGAGAGAAAAGACCATGAAGTTACTGCCATACAAAAATGGGGTAAGATCATCCCAAATCAACAGACACTCCTACAAGAGTGATAATCAAGCCTTGCTGAAAATGCAAGTCAAATGATCACTGAAGACAAATGTGTGCATAAACAAAGGTGATGAAGAAAGCTGATGGTGCCTGGCTATCAAAAGATATAGCATCTGGTGTCTTAAAGGCTTAAAAATAAACAAGCAGCCATCTAGCTCAGAAGCAATAAAACCCACATGGAAGAAGCATATCAGCTTGTGGGACCATGAAGTGCCAAAGGGATTAATTATCAGGCTTCATGAACTAAAAATCATAATATTGCATACTCACTTTCCTGATATGATTGCTGACAACAAATGTGTGCATAAGCAAAGGTGGTGAAGAAAGCTGATGGCGCTTGGCTATCAAAAGATATAGCATCTGGGGTCTTAAAGGCTTGAGTAAACAAGCAACCATCCAGCTCAAAAGCAATAAAGCTCACATGGAAGAACCACACTAGCCTGTGTGACTGCAAGGTGTTAAAGGGATCCAGTTTCAGGCATCAAAGAACCAAAAATTATATCATTATTAGTGAGGGGGAGTACAGATTGGGAACACAAAGCCCATCAATAGGTAAAGTGACATCCTCTTACAGAGGGTTTGCAAGGAGGATATGAGTCAGTCAAGGTACAGTGTAGAACAACGAAATATGCGATTTTCCTCTAGTTCCCAAATGCTTCCTCCTACCCACTATCATAATTCCAATTCTACCAGACAAATCCACCTAGAACAGGGGATGTACACTGGAGTCGGAAACATGGGACATTTAGGATAGATGATCCCTTGGGACTAGTGGTGGGAGTGGTGATACCGGGAGGGTGGAGGGATGGTGGAATAGAAAGAGGGAACGAATTTCAGGGATCTACATATAACCTCCTCTCTAGGCTACGCACAGCAGAGAAGAGAGTAAGGGACATGTTGGACAGCGTACAATATGAAAAAGTAATAACAATTTGTAAATTATTCAGGGTTCAAGGAAGAAGGCGAAGGGAGGAGGGAAGGGAAATATGGGAAGCTGGTACCGAGGGCCTAAGTGGAGGGACAATGTTTTTTTAGTGATGATGGCAACAGGTGTGCAAATGTGGCCTGCATACAATTGATGTCTGTATGGATCATAATGGGAGTTGTATGAGCCCCCAATAAAATGATTTCTTTAAAAAAGGAGGAGTGAGGAGGAGCTTATACCAAGAGCTAAAGTAGAAAATATTTGGAAATGAATATGGTGATGTGTACAAATATGCTTGATACAAATGATGTATGGAATATTATGAGAGCTGTAAGAGACCCCAATAAAATCATTAAAAAGGAAAAAATAAAATTCAAGTCAAGAGGGGGAAAGGAGACATGTCTTTTCAAAGAAGACAATTACAATTCGGTTTGCGGGTGGGCAACATTTATTTGAAAAAAGCAAAATCACTTAACAATACTTATATAGACCAAGGGGAGAACAAGCACTGTACTATGTCCTAATTGAATACTTTTGACCTAGTTTCTATCCAGTTCTTTGTGACCCAGGCCACATATTATAGACAACTGTGACTTTAGACTATCTTCTTGAGCCTCACAACATAGACCACATCAAAAGGATTAAATGTGGAAACGCCACTAAGTGAACTGGGCTTTATTTCAAACTCACCTATAGCAGATTTAATAAAGTGATTTACTCCCACTGATTTAAGAATGAGATGCCTAAGTCTGAGAAGTGGGTGGCTGTTAACCCAAGGTGATGAAATTGGTAATCTTTGTACTTTGTTTTGGATCTCTTGCTTTGAGGATGTCCAGTGAATTGTGACCTGGGACACATATATTTACTATTTTAATGCATTTCTTACTTTGTTACTACTTGTATTCGTCTGGCAGGCAGGGCTTTGCCTTTGTGAGTGAGTGTTTTGCCAACCAACACCTACTGTTCATGTAAATAGTGTCCAGTCACAAGAGTTTAATGTGTTCAGCTGAACAACTCATGATTGTGGTTTGCAAAGGCAGTCTATGCATATATAACTTCCTTATTTTATCAATGTTTTAAATTCTATACCACTGGCTAAATTAATGACATTATCAATAGAATCTCCTTATGACCTTATGATTTATAATGTTTTCTATCATAAAATGATAATGAAATCTTTAAAATGAACCAAAGATGTATATAAATCATAGAATGGATTTGGGATGAGCACTTACTTCTAGCCCCAATGTAACAAGAATCAATTCTTGTACATAGCCCGAGGATTAAAGGATACTCACCCTCATGAAGAGATCACTGAAGATAAGGGTTCTAAAGCAAAGTGTGGTGAAGAGACCAGATGGTACTTGGCTTTCAGAAAAAATAGTGACCTTAGACTTGTCTTAATATAAACTCATGTAAATGAGGTATCAATGAAGTCCAGAAAAAGCGCACCAGCCTGTGTGACTTAAAGATCCTAAAAATTAAGATCCAAATGTAAAGGAGGGTTTGGTATCAGACCTTACATTCTGAACACATGTTTGTAGAAGGCCATGAATGACAGCTTTCCACATTGAATCCAACAATGGTTTGAAAATGGATCCTTATCCTCCCGCTTCTTGCAATTACTCTGAGGATGTAGAAGTGTTCCAGGGGTGACTTTTTTCTTCTTTTGAGGATAGCATGGGCAACTCCTTTGACCCGTTTCCTGCCTGTAGAATTCCAAGAGACAGAGAACATTATATTCTTTAGTTCTTAATCCTTTCAGTCTAAGCTGATGGGTTTTTGTTGTGGTCATGGTTAGAGCTGACAACCATGTTTAATTTTTTTTAAAACAAAATATTGTGTAACCACATGTTTGGTAAGCATTCTAAGATATATGTCCTTAATGCGTACAACAAAATTTTCTGTGTCTTTATTTCTGTTTTAAATTTTCACAATTCATTTTAAGTGTATCTATTCCCTCTCTTATTTTGCTATATTCAACAAAAAGCAACCATGCAGTTCTTTTAAGATCTTGCGTAGAAATATGCTCAGTTATATGTGCAAGTTTTGCTTTCTACTAAACTTTTGAATGCAATTCAGACAAGATCTTTGACACTGAATAAGTATTGTCCTTCTACCATTGTTGAATCATATGTACACCAGGATATGTCTAGTTAGATAGTTCAGTAGAGGACATTCCTCCCAGCTCATCAAGCAAGAAGCAGCCCTATCCCAGGGAAGGGAGCACCAAGTCACTGTTTGGTGGTGGAAGCTTCTTGGAGTCCCAGCCTTAGCTACTGAATATGACTGGCTTCAACCACAGTTTGGTTGTTTTCCTGCCCTCTGTCTCTAGCAGTTTCTCTCTGCTGGCCTGGTTAACTTCTGAAGTTCTTTCTTATTTGCAGGAAATTCAAAATAATGGATCTCTTACTTCCTTAAGCTTATTTTCCTCTTTTTTCTCCCACTACTCTTCCATCTCTCTTTTCTTTCTTTCTTTTTTTTGGCATCACTGCCCTCTGGTGGGAGTAGAAGCCCCAGCCTTGCTCCTGGAGAGCTGCTGCTGGATTTGACCCATCAACCCAGTGGACCGCAGTCCCGCATACAACCACTACACCACCAGGGCTCAGCCCTAGCTCTCTTTTTTTTCCGGCTTTCCTTCCAGTGGGGAAGGACAAAAAAAGTGGGGGAAGAGAAATGCCCAGGAGAAAATAACAACCCAAACCCAGAGTCTGTGTTTGTAGGAAACACAGCCATTTTTTTGTGTGATCCCACTGACACCCCTCTCACAATCCTCTGGATCTTGAAAGAGAGGCACCATACCTGTTGTGTTTACTTCAGAGCAGAGGCTGGGGTGACTCTGCCAGCAGAAGGGGCCTGGCAGGACCCTGACGGGGCCTTCTCTGGAGATTAAAGAGCCTGTCTGACTCAGGTCTGTGCAGCCAGATGAAAGGGCAAGACCATGGATGCTGGGTGAGGAGGCTCCTGAGGTGCAGGCATTTTCCTGCTTTTGAACTCCACAGCTGGCCCTCTCTCTGCCGCGGGGCCCCGGGAGCCCACCCACTCACTCGGAGAACCAGCTGAGCATGGCGATGGAGGCAAAACCCTGCTGTGGACCGTGGATGAGGGCGGTGATGAATTTCTCTGAAGTGGGTACTTGCTGCTGTTGTGGTTGTTGGTAGATGCCAGGGGTTGGTTCTGACCCATAGAGACCCTGGGGACAGCAGGACAGCAGAAGGAAGCCCTGCCCGGGCCCGCGTCTTCCTCATAGTCGCTACTTGAGCCCTTTGCTGCAGCCCCGGTGGTATCCGTCCATCTTCTTGAAGGACTTCCTCTCGTTCCCTACATGCCCCTCTCCTTCACCAAACACGGTACACGTCTCCCGAAACCAGACCGTCTGCACCGCATGTCCAGAGTGTGCAAGATCAAGGCTTGCCATCTTTGCCACTAAGGAACACTCTGGGTTTCCTGTCACAAAATGCTCTCACATCCACTTCCCTGACCAGTTAACACACTTAAGTGTGTTAGTCCAGGGAGAATAGAGAAACAAATTCATAGAGACACCTCTGGATATAAGGGAAAGGTTTATATACAAGAGGAATGGAACATTGAGAAAGCATCCCAACCCAGCGCAGTCCAAAGTCATAAGTCCGCTATTAGCCCATATGTCTGATACCAGTCTATAAAGTCTCCTTCCGACTCATGAAGCATGTGCAGTAGAAGCGTTCTGGTGCTGGCGGGGGTCTCCCCATGGCTCCTCATTTCCAGGGCTCAGGGTCCATGAGCAGTATCCATTGGTGGGAGCATCTCGGCGCTGGCAGGGGTCTCTCTGTGGCTTCTCTGGCCCAGAGGTCTGGTTCCATCAGGGTAAGCCCAAATGGCCTCCTCTCTGGCCCTTCCATTCTCCAGAAATCAGGATCAATCAGCATGCTGTCATCTCATCTTGTCCGTAGACCGACTCCAAGAGACTGAGAGTCAAGTTGCTCTCCTCTAATTTGGGAAATACTGCAAGATTTCTCAGAAGTCTCAGGAGAAAGCCACGCCCACACAGAGACCTCATTGGCTACCTATTGGCTATCTCCAGATTGACAAGCTAGACTCCACCCCTACATCCCAACCACGAAATTGAATGAGACATGACTGCCGCATTAGGTAACTCAGCTGGAATGAGGGTCATTGCTCACAGGCGCAATAGTTTGCAAGTGGCAGCTTTGATGTAAAATACCTTTCTTTTAAAGATTTTGAGGGCTTCGTGGGCTAGACCACACCCTTGTGGTGCACAACACCTGCTTTTAGTTTCCTCCAGAGCTGTTTTCCAGGTTGTAGGGCACTCACAAGGGGGGACAGGTATGCTAAAAGCACTCGTGGGGGTCGTTTCTGAGGAATCACAGCAATTACAGTTAACAAACTTAGGTGTGTTTGCATCTCTACCCCCCCACCCACCCCCCCACCCCCACTCTGGAACCCTTGTTGTCTCTCTAAGTCCATTAATCTTGGGTTTTATATTCTGAAAAATGGGAAGACATGTAACACAATTTCAAATCTCAATGACAAAATAGATCAGAGACAAACCCCAATGTGAAAAAACAAAAAGTAAAGCAGAGTGTTGAAAGCCAGATCAGGCCCAATACGTATCAGAGAGGTGTCACATGACAAAGTTTTAACTATTCAAGTCACGGCTATCATTTTGATCTCCTACAGCTATTTCTCTAGTTCTCTCTGTTTGGTAATCCAGTTTATTTCCCACCTTTCCATTATGGACAGAGGGAAATCAACAGAGACTCATTTCCTGGGTAGGTCTCACGAATGTGTCTTGTGCTTTCACAGCCATGCACAGCCTTCTGTAAAACAGAATCTCACCATTTAGGGTCAGGTACTCTTCCTTCCTTCATCTTTGGATTTCATGATTTATGATCCTGGGGTCACTGATGTTGGAGTGCTTCTTCCATGTGGAATTTTTTGACACCTCGCCTAAGTGGCTGCCTGTTTGGAAATAAGCCTGTAAGGTCCCAGATGCTATCTTTTCCTGATAGCCAGGCACTCTCTAATTCCTTTACCACACTTTTCTATAGCACCCAAGATAATTTTAACTGCTGCTTTTTATTGGGGAAATTTTTCAACTGCTCTGGAGTCAATTCTGACTCACATTCTCAGGGTAGGACAGAGTAGGACTGACCCATAGGGTTTCCAAAGCTATAAGCCTTCAGTGAGAGGGGTCAGAGAAGAACCCCATCTATGCCCCACAGAAGGACTGATGAGTTTGAACCGCTGACTCTGGGATTGGCAGCCCAACACGCAATCCACTATGCCATCACCGCACCTATCTTATATTGAACACAAGGTCAAATTATGGGAAAAGTCTATTGTTAAAGTATTTGATATTTTCAGTACCTAAAAGGGGAGATCAGTCCTCAATAGATTCCATTGTTCATTAAAAATTATTTTTCAGAGATTTTCTGTGTAAAGATAACGTGAAAGTTGGATTACAACATCTACATCTTCCATTAACAGGGTCCTAACCAGTCTTTAAGGAAAGAAAAACTATGGGGCCATTTTACTCAGGCTTATAGATACAAAAACCTTAAATAAAATATCAACATGGTGTTGAAAAATAGTACATCACATTTAAGTTGACTTTATCCTGGGGACTCACCAAATCTAAACTAAACTCCTTGACATTAAATCGATTCTGATGCATTGATACTCTATAGGATTGTATAAAACCATAACGTTTCCAAGGGTGTAATCTTAGTCTTGTTGTGATGTCACCTTTTTCACTCTTTTGTGTGTGTGTGCGTGTGTGTGTGTGCGTGTGTGGCATCACTGCCCTGACGGGAGTAGGAAGTCCAGCCTTGCTCTGGAGAGCTGCTGCTAGAATTGAACCGTCAACCCTGTGGGCTGCAGTCCCGCCCACAACCACTGTGCCACCAGGGTTCAGCCTCCAAGGGTGTAATCTTTACAAAGGCGCTCCGGTGGCAAAGTGGTTACATGTTGGGTGGCTAACTGTAAGGTCCTAAGTTCAAAACCACTAGCCACTACATGAAAAACAGATGGAACTTTCTACTCACACATAGTGCTACCTTGTCCTACACGGTCATGATGAATCCTCATAAACTTGATGATTTTTCTGGAACCTTTCCAAAAGGAGATTAATAAATCTTTCTCCCTGGTAGCAACTGGCAAAATTGAACTATATACCAATAAGTTAAACAGTTGAGCACTTAATCAGCACTATCACTGTGCTGCACTACCAAGGCCCTTTCTTAGGTACTAGGAATGGCTTAATATCAGAAAAGTGCAAATATAACATACGAGCATGTTAACTGATTAAGAAGGATAAACTATATAATTATTTTAATAGATACAAAAGTATATTTGAAAAATTTGAACATTGGTCATGCTTGAGACGTCTTTCTAAATTAGAAATAAAAGATGTCTTTATTTGATTAAAGGTATCTGTTGAAAACCTTAAGCAAATAAAAATACAAGAAGCATTTCTTTTAAGATCAAGAATGAGATTTGAATACCCACTATCATCAGTTTAAATGAATTGAAGGTATTGGTTACTTTTAGATAACAACAAAAAGAGATTAGAATAGTGATTGGTAATAAATGAGGTAATAAGATCCACTGCTTGCAGGTGATATGATAGCTACATAGAGAATGCAAGAGAACAAGCATGCAATCACTGACATGCATGTGTTCCATGGTTTAATAAAGTTGATGGATATAAGATAATAAACACAAACATTTTAACATTTCTCTACACCCCCACCAAACAATGAAAATTTAATTATCTTTTATGGTATCCATAATCGACACTCATGAAAGCAACAGTCAAGAGGCCAAATGATAACATTGCATTAGGTAAATCTGCTTAAGCACAACTGCTTAAAGTGTTGAAAAGCAAGGACATTCTTTTGAGGATTAAGTTGTGCCTGACTCACCCCATGATATTTTCAACAGCCTCATATGCATGTCAAAGCCAAATATTGAATAAGGAATATTGAAAAAGAATAAATGCCCTTGAATTGCAATGCTTTCAACGAATATTGAAAGTAACGTGAACTGCCAAAGAATAAAATGATCTGTCTTGGAAGAAATACGTCCAGAATTCTCCTTAGAGGCAAGGAAAGCCTTTTTCTCCTGAACTTCAGACATGTTGTCAGGAGAGACCAGTCCGTGAAGGAGGACACTAGGCTTGGGAAAGTAAGGGGGCAGTGGAAATGAGGGAAGCCCTCAGTGAGACGGATTGGCATAGGGGCTGCAACAATGAGTTCAGGCATCAGAACAATTGTGCAAATAGCACAGGACTTGGCAGCATTTTGTTGCACCTATAATACTCACAGTGTAGGGGGTTATTGGAGAAGCTAATGGATTATCACAAATCCATAAATTGCAAGGATACACCATTGATGCACGACAACACCTCTCTGCAGTCAGCAACCAAGTCTCTCTGTTTGATCACCAGCCACATAGTGCTTTGGCCTCAGCTCTCTGTGCACCAGGAAGCCTACCTATCACTGTGTCTCGCAGTTTCATAGTCACGGTGTTACTCTTCTTGTTCTGTCACACCGTCATCATACCACAGTCTCCAGTGTCTCTGATCTTGAACTCCATCCATCAGACAGAGATCTGGAATGTACTTTTCTGATTGTCCTGGGCTTTCTCTGTGTGTGTAACATGGCCCTTATGCACAGAGGAATTGCTTTTATGGAGGCACATTTTTGTGTGTTTTAGCAGACTATTCCCCCAAGGAAATAAAGAACAGTGATATAAATCACATTCGGTAGTGAATGAGTCCAAAGACACATCGCACCCTAATCCTGTCACAGTGAATGCCCTCCGCAATGGGTTCATAGCCACAGGGGTAAAGTCCATAATTATAATTCATTACTTGGGAATCATGGCTAGAAGGGCCCTATTACTTGACTGACTACATCTCAGACTACCTCTGTGTGATTTCAGTTTTCTGTATTTCTGGTATTATGTATTACAAGAAGTTAATCTCAGACAGAAGTACCTGTAGACTGGGGGTTAAACTCTCAGCAAGGTGGTAACAAAGTTAGAGATGCTAAGCTTTGTTTTCTATGGGAGCAATACAGTTGCCCTGGCAGAAGGTAATTGAACAGATGTCTTTAAAATCTGGCAAATAGGGAATTGCAGTCAGAGGAGAGTCAGATTAAAGAGGGGATGGGGAGCCGTCAAGCAATGCTGGGTTCAGATTGCAAGAAGAAAATGAGGTGATGCTGGAGTGCGTTGGTTGCCTTCATTCTGAACTCCAGATAAGACTGAAAGTCATCAAGGAAGTCGCAGTCAAGGGGAGCGCTTATGCTGTTACTGAAGACCAGTTGCAGGTGACCATTCCAAAACTGACCACTTACTATGAGGAGGAATCCAAGAGGGTTTTTTTAATAGAAATACCAAAGCTGAAAGACACCTGAAGCATCAGAGTTTGAGCAAGAAGTCAAAGACTGTACAATGTGAGATGCTTTGACATTCATAACAGAATAGAACTCTTTAGAATCTCTCCCAATCTTTTCATCAAGCCTAAAATGATTTCTCACAATCTGTGTACCTGACTTCATTGAAAAGGAATCTCACAGTTGAAAATTTGAAGGAATTGCAATCTGCCAGTCCTGTGATTTTACTAATTGAAAGTCACTTCGTAAAAGAGAGTGATTTTGGTGATGTGGGTCATAAATTCAAAGCTTTGAAGTCTGGGCATGGAAAGTTCTGATTTAATTCAGACGGTCACTAAGTGGTGCTTCAAATCATCTAACAGTGTTAACGCAGGGGTCCAGGTCAGATTTAGAAGAAGCGGTGGAACAAAAGTTATCATTGCTGATTTTAGATGGATGTTGGCTAAAAGCAGAGAATAACAGAAAGATGTTTACTTGTCTTTTGTTGCTATGTCAAGGCAGTAAAGTGTGTGGATCACATAAAATTATGGATAACTTTAAGAATAATGGCAGTCCAGTACACTACCTTGTGCTCATGCAGAAGTTGTCCCAGGATAAAGAGGCAGTTGTGTGAACAGCACTAGACAATCATGCATGGTTCAAAATCAGGAAAAATGTGCAACCTAGATGTATCCTTTCACCATACTTATTTGATCTGTATGCTGAGCAAGTCATGGAAGAAACTAGACTATATAAAGAAGAATGCAACATAAAGGATTAGAGGGAGGTTTATTAACAATATTCGACAAGCAGATGATGCGAATGACACACCTAGCTTGTTGAACGTGAGGAGGACTTGAAGCATGAGCTGATGAAAATCTAAGATTGCAGCCCTCCATGTGGATTACAAGTCAATGCAAAGAAGACTAAAATCCTCGCAACTGAGCCAATAGGTAAGACTATGATGAAGGGGTAAAAGACTGAAATTGTGAAGGATTTTGCTTTGCTTAGATCCACAATCAATGTTCTTGTAAGCAGTAATCAAGAAATCAAAAAAATGTGCTATAAATCTGCTGCACAAGACTTCCTTAGAGTGTTGGAAAGCAAGGATGCTATTTTGAGGAAAATCTACCTCTGATCCAACCCATGGTATTTTATTTTTTTCTCCCAGCAGTTTTATTGGCATGTAAGTAACACATAATACAATTCAATAGCTTAATTACATCAAGAAGAGTTGTGCAATCTGCTTTTGAATACTTCATTCATTTTTTAAATCATTTTATTGTGGGTTTTTACAGCTATTTATAACAATCCATGCATCCATTGTGTCAAGCACATTTGTACTTATATTGACATCATTCTTTTCAAAACATTTTCTTTCTACTTGGGTCCTTGCTATCGCTTTCTTATTTTTTCCCTCCCTTCCCCATGCTCCCTCCCTCATGATAGTTTATAAATTATTATCACTTTCACATCTCACACTGACTGCTGTCTTCCTTCACCCATGCTTTTGGTGCTTTCCCCACTGAGGAGGGGGGATGGTTACACATTGATGGTTGTGATTAGTTCCCTCTTCCTCCCCCTACCCTCATGGTGTTGCTACTCCCATTATTGTTCCTGAGAGATTTATCTGTCCTGGATTACCTGTGTTGAGGGCTCTTAGTGTACATGCTCTATTCTTGGAGTCATGGGGGGGGGGAGGGGAATTAAAAAACTAGAGGAATGTTGTATGTTCTGTTGGTGTTATAGGGAACCCTGGCCAAGCCATAATATTTTCAGTGCTTCATATGCATGTGAAAGTTGGACATTGAATAAGAAAGACCGAAGAAGAATTGAAGAAGAATTGATGCATTTGAATTGTGGTGCTGGAAGGAATACGGAAAGTATCATGAATTGCTAAAAGGTGTGTTAGACAGGGTTCTCTAGAGAAACAAAACCAGAACCCTAGTCGTTCTCTTTATATAGTTGTATAGATAGAAGGATATATAGGATAAGAAATAAACAGTTAACTAATCTATATAGCAGTACAAATGGCTCGGTGCAACTCACTTGCGTGAGACAGCTAGTAGATTGGCAGTTCTTGGAGTCTTGAGGGCCGCCTGTGTAGAGCAATTCAGGCTATCCGGCCACAAGCAGCAAACAGCACAGCAGGTCACCAGCCGTCAGCAAGATGACAGAGTGCAGCAGTCCCCAGCTCAAGAGAGGAGTGTGGCGAAGGAGGGCTTGAAGGAACCTCAACTCACAGCAACACAGTCCACCCATTAGGTGTCCCAGGGGTCGTGTCGCTTGGAGATCAAGGCACCAGATGAACAAGGCAGCCGGCTGGTCTGAAGATCCAAGAGCAAGAGGGCAAGGGAAGGAGTCGCCGAGCCATTTCTATCCTCGCCCTTCAATTGATCTTATGTGTGTTCATTGGCCTTGTTGTCACAACAGACCTACCTAACTTCTTTGGCCATGTTGGCACAACAAGCCTACCTATCACAAAGGACATCCAATTTGTCTTAGAAGAAGTACAGCCAGAGGCAGGATAGTGTGACTTCATCCGATATACTTTGGACATATTGTTAGAAGACATCAGTCCCTGGAGAAAGACATCATAATTGGTAAGATAGAGGTTTAGAGAAAGAGAGGAAGGCCCTCGGAGAGATGGATTGGGACAGTGGCTGCAATAATGGGCTTAAATATAGAAACAGTTATGGGATAGTGCAGGACCAGGCTGTGTCTCATTCTGTTTGTACTAGGGTCACTGGTCGTAGAATCTGTTTTAATGGGATCACTCTGTGTCAGAACTGACTTGATGGCCCTTAACAACAACAACAACAACAACAAGCGGAGTCTTTGTTCACGCTTATTTTTATGGTATCATTTCATTTACTAATATAATTCCATATACATCAGCCTGCAACTTTTATATTAATTAGGTCAAAATTTACTATGCCAACCTATGCCATTAATATACCTCATGTAATAGTAAATATTTACACCAAAATCAACATACTTCTCATCTAATTTTTAAATGTTTTTACTTTAGGTTATTTTGTTCTCTTACTGAATTTGTACTTTAACTGCATGAAGTTATATAAATTCAAAAACATTAAGCCTGTGCCTATATACTGTAATTTAAATGTGCAATTTTATTTTCCTAGCTATTTATGCCACTACTGTTGCCCTTACACTTCAGTAATATACAGGAATTAAGATTTACAAGCAACAGTCATACAAAAAAACGCCTGCTCTTGTATGGAAAGAGATCTGTGGGGAAGAAGTTAATACCGTGAGTTAACATCCAATTGAGTTACACCAACCCTGGTGATTCCAGGGAGTGGTGGGAAGTAAGTGGTGGGATTAAAACTAGAGCGGTCTAACTCCAGATCTGTGAACATTTAAATACCAATTGTCGGAAATCAATTCTGAATCAATGGTAGCCTCAACTGTGGCAGAGCATAACTGTGCTCCATTGAGTTGTTAATGGCTTTTCAGAGTTCCTTATGATGTGCCTATAGCTGAACTTGAATCTCTAGTCTTTGAGTTAACAGCTGAGCACCTTAATCATTTGCACACTTGAAGAGTCTTCAAGGTCTTACTGACCACAACGGCATTTTGCTTCAGGTTTTTGTTGTTGCTGTTGTGGCTGTTTTAAGTAAACTTTTAGCAAGATGTTATTCTAGTTAGATGCAGTACACAGACCTTCTACATCAAAGACATGAGAGACCTACTTAAACAAACACAGATGATACTCCTGGAACCCAGAGCATCAGTGAAAAAGCTAGAAACATGGACTGGTATAAGAGCACAGACTAGGTATAAGAACTGGGTACAGACTAGGAATAAGAGTGGGAGACAAGACAGAAGGGTGTATTGTGGTTAATCTAATGTGGCAGGAGTATTAAAAACTTTTGGAAATAACATTCCATGCATCCACTGAACTATGACTTCATGAGTTGGAAGGAGGCTTTATAGACTGATTTCGGGAATATGAGTTAATATCGGACTTCTGACTTTGAACTGGACTGGGCTGGGATGTTTTCTCAATGTCCTGTTCCTCTTGTATATGAACCTTTTCCTTATATCCATATGCGTGTCTATGAAATTTGTTCCTCTAGTCTACCCGGACTGATACAGTGAGTATGAAGAGGGACTTAGGAACAAGCACCAGAATTATGGACTTGTGTTGGACTGGGTTGGGATGTTTTCTTGATACTTAATTATCTCTTAACAAAAGCTCTTTCTTACACATCACTGGATTTTTTTCTCTAAACAACTCAGCCTAACACACTAACATACATGACATCATCCAGACATAGATGTATTCAAAGTACAGCAAATCTACAAGACGAAAAATAAGGAACTAGTGATATCAATTGGTAATGACAGTTACAAAGTACGTAGAGGGAACAGTGTGTTTACAGAACTCGTAAGTGGAGAGGAGAGAGGAATTAGATTTCAATATAAAATATATTGTTTTAAACTTGAGAAGTCAATAAATTACACAGTAGATTCAAAGAAAATGAATAAACCTTTAAATTTTTTTAAAAAGAGAAAAATCACATTTAGTAAACACTAAAACAACAGTAATTTTTAAAAATTACATGAAGCCCCACAAACAAAATAACCCTAGCACAGGAATTTTTTTTGTAATAAAGAAAACCACCCCTAAATTCACTGCTTTCTAGGCAATTCTGACTTATAAAAACCCTATAGGACAGAATAGAACCGCACATTTTATTTTCTGTGACTTTAAATCTCTAGGAGAGCAGATAGCCTCATCTTTCTCTTGAGGAACAACTGTTGGGTTTGAACCACTGACCTTATGGTTAGCGTCTCAGTGAATAACCAACCATGCCACCAAGACTCCTGTGTTAGGCCAGGTTTACTGGAGAAAAAAATACACTGATACTTACATGTGTAAGAAAAGCTTTACATTAAAAAATAACTAAACATTGAGAAAGCATTCCGACCCAGTCTAACTCAAGTCTATTAGGTTCATGAGTAGTCCATAAGTCCCTCTTCAGACCCACACAGCCACATATAATGATGCAGAATGCAGGCAGATCACAGGCTGGTGGGTTCAAAGTCTGGTGGATCCAGTGGCAGTGGACACATCTCCAGGGTTCTGAGGTTAGCTAGGGTTAGCTAGCAGGAAGGTGAGGGCATAGAGAGAAGGGGAGATTCCCAGAGCTCTCTTTATGAGAAGGCCAGGCCCACAAGGAGCCACTTTCAGGCTGTAACCTGATTGACAGGCCAAATTACAGCCCAACACTTTTATATATCTTCAAGTTGACATGCAATTATGTAACTACCACAACTCCTAAGAAACTAGTAGCACCACCCCAATGCTCAAAAATAACAGCAATAAATTCCTATTTATCAATCATTACACTGAATGAAAAATGGCATAAATGCACTAGTTAAGAGACAGAGTTATAAAGGGGATTTTTTAAAAGAAGGCCCATCAGTATGCTACCTATAAGAGAAACACCTTAAATAGAATGGCAAAAACGAATGACAATAAAAGAATAGAAAAAGCATAGCAAGCTAACAGGTATGAGAAAAGTGCAACAGTGACAATATTAATTTTTAAAGTCTTCAACACTTGATATTTTATTATACAAAGATTATGGTCATTGTTGTTCCAGAACCCTTCCTCTTGACCTCCTAGACACCAGACTCAGCGGAGCTCCTTGTATGAGCTGCTTATCTCGGCACCATCTTGGCCCTCCTCCAACAATATTAATTTTTGATGAAATAAGTTTTAAGACAAAATTTAGACAAAATGAAACAGAAAGGCGATTTTACAATTATATAAACATAATTAAATTGAACAAGAGGACATAACGATAATAAATTTCTGTGAATGCAATGAAAGAGCATCAAAATACATTAATCAAATTCTTACATAATTGAAGAAATAGACTATAATAATGGTAGGAGACTTTATCCACCATATTCCATGAAAGATAGAACAACCAGAAAGAAATTTAACAAAGACACACAAGAACTGAACAACACAATCAACCCATTTGACTTCACAGACATATACAGAGCACTCCACCCAACAACAGCAGAAACTACATTGTTTTGTGGCACAGGTGGAACATTCTCCAGACTATACCATATGTTAGGCACAAAAGAAATCCTCAATAAAATGTAAAGTATCAAAAATTACCAATTGCTGCCATGGCTACCACTTCTGACATCAAAGATAACTCTTCACTCCCAAACAACATGTCATTGTGCTCTACTGATTTTCCAGCCCTCAGACTCAAACCAAAGAAGGAGCTCTCAGGGATTGCCTTTTTTGTTGGGGCAAATAGAAAGGGGATCCTGCAGATGACTCTGTAGGCACTACGGGGAAATACCTGCAGAGGATTGTGACAGAGAACACCGAGGAGAACCACCAGCGGTTTTGGGAAATCCTCTTCACTGTGGACAATTCCGTCAACCAGAGTACCAAGTGGGTGATTCTTTTCCATGAGACCCTCTACCAGAAGGACAAACAGGGAAAGCTGCTCAAAACCATCTTCTAGGAGAGGGGGATTGTGTTGGGAATCAAGTTAGATCAAGGAGTTGCACCTTTCACCAGAAAAAAGAACCTCCCAATTCAAGGGCTCAATGGCTTCTCTGTGCTCAATACTAAGTGGACAGAGTTAATTTGGGGAAGTCATGTACTGTGCTGAGGAATGTGTACCAGTGTCCATCCAACTGCACCTATTCAGAAGAACACTGACACCCTGGCCTGATATGGCAGTATCTATCACCAGAATGGGCTGGTACTGATGTGGGACCAGAGGTGATTGCTGATGGAGATCATGGCCTGGAATACCATCAGTGTGTTGGTGAGAAAGTCCCAGTTGCTGTCCCAAGGTTTTTAATGACCATCATGTTTGTGTGGAGGGCAATCTTCTTAAACCCGACATGATGACTGCTGGACATGCCTGCAACAAAAACATCCTCAAGTCACCAGGGCCACTGTTCCAACACTCCAATGTACTATTTCTGGACTCTGCTTCTTGTATGGTGCCATGAATGAAAAGGAGGCCACTCTCAACCTTTTCCCTCAACAAAAGCTCTGAAAACTAAGCTTCTCTGATGGGCAGGCTCTGCAGCCAATGCACTTGGTGCTTGAAATGGCAAGGCTGCCAATGAGAAGGCAAATCAGGAGGCCTTTATGAAGCAGGCTTGACTAACAGTTAGGAAGTCAAAGGGAAGTATCTTCACACAGGTGCTACTGCCACCCAGTCAGTCTTCCCTGCCTGCCAGCCCTATTAGGACCTGTGGCCAACCAGATAGGCTCTCTCTCTTCCACATGTCTTGGTAGGAAAGCTAAAATAGAATCTTTTGACTGATGCTGAAAATACAAGAAAATGAGAGCAGCTTACTTGAAACCCAGTTCCATATTCTTAAACACAGCAAAAGTAAATAAACAAGTTATTAAACAAACAAATGCATATATTAAGTACATGACCAAAATTCACACCTCTTTCTTTATAACACTTTCAGCTTTCTGAGTATTCATCTAAAGAAAATAAAATGTTTTATATATATACATATATATATAAAACATCTCAGGTCATACACTATATGTGAAAGCAATTATAAAAACATAAACCAAAAGAAAGCAAACACTTGGAAAATGAATAATACTTAAAACTAGGAGGTAGTAGAAGAAAAATTTAATTTTTAAATTAGATAAAAGGAAAACACAGCATACCAAAATGTTTGAAATACAATAAAAATATTGTTCAGGGATATTTTATTTAGACTAGCATAGTAATAAGGAGAACCAAAATCAATACCTTAGCTCAGTATCTCCAACAATCAGAAAAAGAACAACAAAAGATGCCTACAGCAACCAGAGGAACACAGAGGAACAGAGCAGAAATAAATGAAACAGAAACATAATACAATAGAATGAATCAGCAAAACAAGAAGTTGGATCTTTGACGGGATTAATAAAATCAACAAATCACTAAAATTCTAACAGAAGAAAGGCACAAATAACACTAGTAAGAAATGAAACAGAATCAACTAAAATAAAAAAAATGATCATTGAAGACTATGAAAAACAGTAAGTACTTCAACAAATTAGCAAACCTAAAAGATGTAAAATTTTTCTAAACTAATGTGGGCTGAAGTAGAAAGGCTGAAGTGACCTATAGCAAAAGAAGGAACTTACCAGGTCATTAAAAAAATGCCCCCAAACAAAAACAGCTCTGGCTCAGATGGCTTCACTAGTGGATGCTTCCAACATGCAGGGAAAAGATGATAGAAATTTTACTCAAACTATTCCAAAGTACACAAAAGAACGGAAGACTTTTACATTCATTTAGGAAGCACACATAACTCTGATATCAAAAACATGCAGAGACATCACTAAAAAAATAAAATTATGACTCAATATCACTCATAAGCATAGATGCAAGAATTCACAGCAAAATTCTATCCAATGGAATATAACAATATGTCAAAAATAATGTACCATAAACAAGTAGGATTATGTGCCAAAAAATTTCACCAAAAGATTGAGAAGATAACTCACAAACTGGAAGTTTTTTTATTTGGGGCAAATTGCTATCAAACAAGGGAATAATCTCTAAAAGGTATAGCACACTTCAGTAACTAAGCAAGACAAAGACAAATAATCTAATTAAATCAGGAGCAAAGGACATTAACAGACACTTTACCCAAGAAAACTTTCAGGCAGTCAACCAACATGAAGAAATACTTGTTATCATCAGCATTGGAGAGATGCAAGTCAAAACAACAAATGTACATGGAATGTACAAACTATGAATCTAGGAAAATTGGAAGTGAGTAAAAATGAAGTGGAATGCATGAAGATTAATACAGTGGACTTTGAGAGTTGCTATCATGCTGACCAGGTTTTAGCAGGGCTGTCTCATCACAATTGACTAGGAAGAAAGGTCTGGCAATCTAATCCCCAGAATAGAGAATGAAAGTCTTATAGACTCTAATGTGTGGTAGGCCAGGTTAGCTAGAGAAAAAAATTCATTCATATATGCATAAGAGAGAGTTTTATATCAAGAATTGTAAAACATTGGGCTTCTGTGCAAGTACTCCCTCAATGCAAGAACACTTTGTTCTAATAACCTGACATTCCAAGATGCTCACCTTTCCTACATGATCGCTGAAGACAAAACGAGTGCATAAGCAAATGTGGGGAAGAAAGTTGATGGTGTCGGCTATCAAAAGACATAGCCTTTGGGGTCTTAAAGGTTAGAAGATAAACAAGCTGTCATCTAGCTGAGAAACAACATAGCCCACATGAAAGTAGCACAGAAACCTGTGTGATTGTGATTATGAAGTATCAATATGATCGGGTATCAAGCATCAAGAACAAAAATTCATATCAATGTGAATGAGGGAGAGTCCAGTAAAGGCCCCAAACCCATCTGTTGACAATTGGACATCCCCTTAAAGAAGAATCACAAGGAAGAAAAGAGCCAGTCCGGGTATACTGATAGCAGTGGTAAAACACAACTTTCCTCCAGTTCTTTAATGCTTCCCTCAGCCTCCTCCCTCCCAATTATCATGATCCAAATGCTACCTTACAAATCAGGCTAGACCCAAGCATGTATACTTGGTACAGATAAGAACTGAAAACTCAGGGATTCCAGGGCAGATACATTCCTCAGGACCAATAATGAGAGTAGTGATACCAGAAGGAGGAGGAGAAGGTGGGGGGAGGAAAGGGGAACTGACCACAATGATTTAGATAAAACCCCCTCCCAGAGGCACAGACAACAGAAAAGTGGATGAAGTGAGACACCAGTCAATATAAGACAGGAAAAAAACAATAACAATGTATAAATTATCAAGGGCTTGTGAGGAAGGGAGGATGGGGGAGGAAGGGAAAAATGAGGAGCTGATATTTTGGTAGTTAAATAATCTTTGGTCGATTTGAGACTTAGGAGTGAAGAGGTGGAGTTTACCTGTCAATCAGGTTGCAGCTTGATGACTTCATTTGGAGGCACTGAGGGGTTAAACACCTTGCTGAAGGCAGGACACTTGCTCAGTCCTTGTGAGACATTCTTGTTAACAAGCCACATGGAGACAGGTTGATGGACAGCTAGACCTTCGAACTGGAAAAGCCACATGAAGACTCCTGCCATTGCAGAGATGCTTACCCTGCCACCAAATCCACCTACTGGTCTGGGATCGCCCTGCATTCGGCATCATTGCAGGTGTTTCATGAGTCTGAAGAGGACTTTATAGACCATATGGGCTAGTATTGGACTTATGAACTTGATCTAGACTGGGCTGGGGTGCTTTTTCAATATTCAGTTGCTCTTGTATTTAAAGCTCTTTCTTAATCACATATGCATTGATTTTGCGTCTCTAATCTACCCAGACTAACACAGATCCCAAGGGCTCAAGCAGGAAGAAAATGTTTTGAAAATAACAATGGCAACAATGTACAACTGTGCATGACACAATGGATGTACGGATGGATTGTGATAGAAGCTGTACAAGCCCCCAATAAAATGAATCAAAAAATAAATAAAATAAAAGCAATTTTACCAGGGGGGGTGAGAATGTGTTCTAAAATTGATTGTGGCTATGACTGTACAACTCTTCTTGAATGATTGAACTATTGAATTGTGTGATATGTGGATGAATTGCCAATAAAGTTGTTAAAGAATAATATGCCAAGAAGTAATCGTTCATCAATAAAACATCCTTACTCAGTCCAAATCATATCCATAAGTCTAGTACTAGTCTATAAGGCCATCTTCAGACCCAAGCACCTACATGCAACGCTGCAGAATACAGGAAGATCACAGACCAGTGGGTGCAGAGTTGTGTGGATGCAATGGTGGTGGCTGCATCACAGGGCTTGCACAGGTCTCCACGGGGGCTTGTCAACAGGGAGGTGAAGGCAGAGAGAGGGGGGATGTTCCCAGAACCCCTCTTATGAGAAGGCCATGTCCACAAGAAGGCACCATCAGTCTGTGACCAGAATTTCAGGCTAGACTCCACCCCTATACTTCTATTTATCAAGTTAATACAAAATTATGTAACTACTACATAATGGAAGGGTGTCTGATTCACAATAGTCATGGTGCTGGCAGAGGATATACAGGCATTCCATTCTATTGTACATGAAGTCACCATGAGTCAGGGGTTGACATGATGACAGATAAGGACAATAACAAATCGTACAAAATAACTTGGATGACCCTGGGAAATTGCTTGTTTCCTTTCTGGAATGTCCTTGCTGCTATCTCAGTCTAACCATATCCCATTCTGTTTGTGGTCTTCTGAGAGGACCATATCTACCATACCATATCTGCTTGCTCTCTCCCTCAAGACACCTCCTGTTGATCACCAAGACATAAAACAAGGAGACGTTATTGCCAGAGAATCCTTAAAAGTGCTTGTCTTCCCTGTACCCACAGATTTAGAGTCACTATAGACTAAATACTATTGGGGGGGCATCACTGCCTCCTGGGGGTGGGAGTAGGAGGCCCAGCCTTGCTCCTGGAGAGCTGCTGCTGGATTTGAACCTCCAACCCAGTGGGTTGCAGTCCCACGCACAAGCAGTATGCCACCGGGGCTCAGCCCTAAATACTGTTTTTTAAAAAGACAACTTAGGATAGGATATCTTTTTTTTTGTCCTGATCTCTTGCTTAAATCATTTTTTTAAGTTTATCCATTTTCAAAATAGGGATTTGTGTTATTATCACCCTCCACTGATCATTGTTTTATTTCTCTATTTAGAGTGCCATAACAGACTCCTGGATATCATCATATTTGATCTGTTTTTCCCTATTGCAGTTACTGTCGTTATCCATGCTCACGTTATTCTGTCTCTGGCCTGACGGAGCCTCTTTCTCCTGGCTCCCAGGTATTTCTGACATGACCCCCTAATTGCCTTTGATTACTTCCTCACTGGCTGCTCTATCAAACTGCTCCTGCATGAATCATTTTCAGGGGCCTCTTCTGCTAGTGAGGATGTGAGAGGCATGGATAAAGTCTGTAATGCAGTTTCTTACAGTTTCTTTCCCTGTCTCCGGGAAAAGAAGCTCAGAGGTAGATCTAGTACTATTTCAGTCTTATCAAGAATTGATATATATTCATTTGATTCTGGGAAGACCCCAGGGTTGCTGTAGGAGTCCAAAATCACATGTCCCTTCCTTAGAAAGTTGGGGGAGAGTTGGGACCTGGAGGCTCCCACGGGTGGCAGAGAGTCTGTCCCAGCGCCCTGCACACAGAACCTAGTGGCTAACTGACTTTTGTGGTGGCGTGTGGTTTACAGAAGGCCTCTCACTCCAGCCCTGGACTCTGATACTGAGAAGGTGTTCCTGTTTCCAGGCTTAGCCTAGGGTGCAAAGCTGCCTGCCTGAATTACAGCAGCCCAGAAATGGCCCATGTTCAACAGACTGCTTGGTTTTCTGCAAGTGTTGTTCTTGAGTCTCATACAAGTGTTGTTCTTGAGTCTCATACAAGTGTTGTTCTTGAGTTTCATACAGAGGTTGTGTAGGGGAGACCGATCTCTGGTCCCATCAAAAACCAAACCAAACTCACGACCATCAAGTCAAATATAACTCACAACCAGGTTTCATTCAGTTTAAGAAAAGTCATCAGGCATTTCCTCCATCTGAGGATCCTTGTCTGTGCCAGTTCTGAGACATATCCTTTGACTTTGGACATTTTGTGGCCTAATACAGAGAAGTTTCTGAGGAAGAGAAGAGGTTGTCCTTTCTCCAGATGTGGTAAAAAGGAAGGGAAAAGCATATTCTGTAAAATCCTTCAGAAATACCACTGATAATGATTTACCCCAGCGCCCCACTGTTCCCCAAGTCCCAACCTGACTCTGGCTTCCCTTTTCAGCTGCTTTCATAACTATCTCTTCTGTCACTTGCATATTTTATAGAGCTCTAGCCCATAGAACCATTTACAGATCTAGACATTCAGAGCAGGTGTATCACTTAAGATGAGGTTCTTCTATACATAAAACAACCTTTAAAAAGTCGTTTCAATATGAGAGCCTCTCTGAGGCTGGTAGAACAATACCACAGCTATCAAGAACCCAAGCTCTTTTTAAGTTTCTGTGTTAGCATTCTTTGTTTTGTTTTTGTTTTTATTTTGGGCACCACTGCCCTCTGGTGGTCGTGGGAGCTACCCAGTGCTGCTTCTGAGAGCCGCCGCTGGATTTGAACCACCAAGCCCACAGGCTGCAGTCCCACACTCAACCACTTAAGCCACCGGGGCTCAGCCCCCACTGTGTTAGCATTCTTAGCATTTGACTTCCATTCTCAAGTTTGTTTTAAGGTATAAAATGGCTGCTAGTATTCTAACTTGTGGAAAGTGAGACAGAGTACTTGGGATAAAGATCAAGGATGGTGGTCTTCAGTATGCATTAAGATACAATGTAAAGAACAAAATCCCCACAACTGGTCTGTGAGAGTACATGATTTCATGCCAACTTCATAAATAGGTCTAGGGGTGGAGCCTAGCCTGCCAATCAGGTCACACACAGTTTGATGATGCCTCCTGTGGGCATGACTTTCTCATGAGGTTTCTGGGAACATCCTCTCTTTCTCTGAGGATGTAGGCCACACACTCTCTCTCTCTGTTGTTCTGTTCCTATTGACAAACCCGGCAGAGACTTTCAGAACTTGGGAGAACCACTCTCTGCTTCACCTTCTTGTTGAGGAAGCACACTGAGGGGCTAGGGGGTGGGGGGCAGTGTCACGTGGAGACCTGTGCTAACACTGAGAGGCTTCCACCATCACCAGATCCACAAGACTTTCACCTGTGATCTTCGTCATCATTGTATATGCTGCATGAGTATGAAGAGGAATTTATAGGCTAGTATCAGACAAAAGGGCTAATATCAGATTTATCAATCTGATCTGGGCTGGGCTGGGATTTATTTCTCAATATGCAATTACAGTTTGATATAAAGCATATATATAATATATACATACACACACACATACACACACATATGCATGTCCCTGGATTTGTTTCTTTAATCAACCTGGCCTAACACATGGACCAATAGATAATCATGATAAATAGAGAAAAGGTTGAATTTATCAAGGATTTTATCTTGCTTGGACCCAAAATAAATGCTCAGGGGAACAGTCAATTGATTTTGCTGGGTTTTTTTTCCCCACTTTTAAGTTATTATTGTAGTGCTGAGCCCCAGTGCCGTAGTGATTGTGCACGGGACTGCGGCCCACTGGGACGGAGGTTCAATTCCAGCAGTGGAGCTGGGCCTCCTACTCCCACTGCCGGAGAGCAGTGGGAGAGTCTCCCCCCCCAAAAAAAAAAAGTTATTATTGCTAACATGTACCCAACCCATCCCCCCTCTTTTTTTAAAAAAGAAAATGCATCTCTTCCCAAACCACTGGTGATGGCATATGTTTTTCACCTTCCTACCTTTGGAGACCCAATGGCATATCCCAAATGGCATCCACACCTCCCTGGAGGACAATAACCATAAAGTCTATAACTGACTGACAAGGAATTCAAGCTGAAACATAACTCCACTTTGTGAAGGAAATCAAGCTTCTCTGCGTCATTTTTCATCCAGCAAGGAGCCTCAGAGGTCTTCAAGTCAAAGGTTCTGTCCTCCTTCTTACCTCTGACTCGCTCTTCCTGATCCACCTCGCAGGAGGAGGGTTCTCAGTGTCCCTGGCAAAGATGTGAGCCTCTCTCAGCAGAGCCAGCTGGTGTACGTTCTTTACAGATGACTTGCTTGGGATGAGAAATTTAGGTCATATGCTCAGGAAATGTATCCCAAGGGGTGGTGGGTGGTGGGTGGGGCAGGAGTCTATCAGTAGTTTTCAGATATCCCTGTCGGTGGCACACATACTGAATCAATCAGCTTCTAACTGGAAGCGTGATTGTTTTAACCTACCCAGAGGCACCTTGAAAGAAGAAGGTCACACATGGGAGTGGTTCTGCTCTGAAAGCCAATGGGGTTACCATGAGTCAGAATTGACTGAGGGCAACTGCCTTGGTATTACTGCACTTAAAAAAAATTCTAAAATGCACCGACTTAAAATCAAGGTTCATGTTCTTGTAACTTGACTGGGCTCAGGTGGGCAGTTTTGCTTAGGTCAGTGGATTGCTTAAGCCACGCCTCTGTTTATCAAGGTGGAACATCCAAAGTGACCTTTCCTCCTCCAAGGTCTCCCTCCATCTCGTCTGGCATCAGGCAGACTAATGTATTTGCTTCCTTCAGCTTCAGCAGTATATTATCTGCAATTTGCAAGTATGCAGTAGGCCTCCCTGGAGGTAGGATCTTGTAGGCGTACCATTGGCTAAAGCAAGCCACAAGAATCATCTGTAGGTCAATGTAAAATATGACTACACAAGGCGATGAGCACTGAGAGATGTTAACAGTCTATATCGTGGGCTCTGAGTGGAGTGGAGCAGGGGAGGAGCAGACACCTTGGGGATAAACTGAGTTGTTCTTAATGAGATAAGCTGAGCCCTAATGATCGAGACAGTAGGGAAGGGTTACAAGGAGACAGGTGAGAATTTTCACAGAAGTCATTTGGCAATGAGACCCTTGTTTCATGAAAGACTGAGAACCTCATCATGGGAAATGTTCAAAGAGAGCATGGACCTCCACTTGCTGACTTGACTGGCTGAAGAATGTGTACGTGTCCTTTCAAGGGAGTCCATTTAAAGCTCACCTTGGAAACCTTAGAAAAACATTTGTCTCACAGAGATGTGTTCCGTGTGTCCATTCCAAACCTTGTCCATTGGGAAGTGGAGAGGGAATGCAGTCTTCTGGTGGAAGACGTCTCAATGATAGCAGGACCAGCCTCTGGTCTGAGGACATTCTTTGTACTATCATTGGCTGGCAGCTTCATTGAGAAGACAGAACTTCCAGTCCGACAGCCCTGCAGTAGACAAACAGGAAGTCCTGATCAGGTGACCTTTGGACAAGCACTTTGCCTCCACATAGCCCTTTGGGGGCTTCTAGAGGGAGAGGAGACAGTGTTGAGGATGGACAAGCAGGTAGGTTTCTGTCCTTGCAGATTGAGTTATCTTCTAAGATCTTTATCTAAAGGACAGGCTTGAGAGCTAAAAACAATAGACTTAAAACCATGGCTGGAGAGATCCCATTCCTGAGAAAGGTTAAGTCAGCCCAAACATTCAGTGGCCTGCTTTGGTATGGGCTCACCTACAGAGAGGAGACACGGGGCTAGACTCATGGAAAGAGGTTGAACAGACCTTTGGAATTGAGAGGGGACAGTGGTGGTGAAAAGGGACGGGCAGCCACTCCAGAGTGGTGAGACTGGGACCCAAAATCAATTCTGGGACAAAGGCACTAGTCTGAACATACTGGCTCTTCTGTCACCCATGGGTGCCAAGACTACTAAAGGTGGTACAAGATCAGCATATGAAAGGACCACGGTCAAGAATGCTAAGATAACCACTTCAGGAGGACACTGAAGCATGTTTGTCCTTGACCTGATCCACACAAGAAAATCTATTGCTTTCCTGACAGCCCCCAATAGCTTCCTTTCTGAGTAGGACTTGAAGTTCCAGAGGATCTGGCTTTCTGCAAGGGTGCGGCATCTTAGTCGTGTGAATCAGGCAGGCTGCCCTTATCATTTAAACTTTATGCAAGCATCCCTAGGGAAGCAGACCCTCCCACATGTGATCCTTTCAGCCAAAATACAAAAATAGAGTGTGACCATGAAGGCGGTCAAGGTGGAATATCTTTAAAAGACCCAGTGCCTTCTAGAGGGAGAAGCAGAAACATGTGCTAAGTCAGAGGTTGTTTTCTATGCCTCCCATTTCTTGTTATCCAACCCCTCCCCTGATGGTATTAATTTTCTACTGCTGCATAACAAATGGCCACCAATTTAGCGGCTTAAAGCAGTGCACACCATCTCTGTTTCTGAGGGTCAGGAGTACAAGAATGGCTTAACTGTAACCAATGAGTCTAGGTTCTTTCTAAGAGCCCTGATGGCATAGTGGGTTATGGGTTGGGCTGCCAACCACAAGGTCACCTGTTCGTATCCACCACCTGCTCTTTGGCAGAAAGATATGACTACAGTCTTAGAAACCCGCAAGAATAGTTCTGTCCCGCCCTACGGGATCGCTTATGAGTAGATAACAACTCCATGGGAGCAACTTTGAGGTGTTTTCTGGGAGTTTGACTAAAGAAAAACTCATTTTCTAGCTCACTCAGGTTGTTAATAGAACTCATTTATTTGCTAGTATGGTGGCTATGAATCAGAATCAACTTGACTGCAATGATTTTAGTCTGGTCTTTGGTTATATGACTAAAGGCCCTGTGTTAGTCCGGGACAAATTCACAGGCACACATATGTGTATAAGAAAGGGGTTTCTATAGGAACAACAACAAAGATATTTATATACAAGAGCAACGATACATCGAGAAAACATCCCAGCCCAGTTCATTCCAAGGTCATAAGTCAGATATTAGCCCATATATGTATCTGATACCAAGCACGAAGCACATGTAATGACACCAGGAGAGTAACAGTCCAGAGGGTGCAGAGTCTTGTGTATCCAGTGGTGGTAGAAGCATCTCAGCGCTGGGGTCTCTCTATGCATCTCAGCAGTGGCAGGAGTCTCTGCTTGACTTTTCCAGCTTCAGAGGTCTGGTTCCATCAGGGTAAGTCCATGTGGTTTCTCTTCCGGGATGTCTCGTACGGAGTCAGATTTATGTTTTATCAGTAAAGTGAGTCCAAGGGACTCAGTCATAAGTCTCTCACCTTCAAGGGTGGAATACAGCCAGATTGCCCAGAATTCTAAGGAGAATGGGCTTTGCAGCAGGGCAAGTCCAGCAGCAGCAATAGCACCACCCCCACGCCTTGGCAGTCCTCACATAAGAACCAAGTGGTTAAGAGGGAAACAAACCAACCTACGCCCAGAAACTCAATGTTGAGTGAGACCAGTCTGTGGTGCCTGCCAGAATAACAGTGCTTCATGTCCCCATGTGTCATCACAGGAAACACAAGACCACAAACTCCTGTGGTGTGATAGCCGCCCATCCAAACTCAGAGGTTTCCTTGTAAAGTGCAGATCTTGGTCAGAAAGGCTCTGGCGAAGGGGCTGCAGGCACGACCTCTGGGTCTCTGCTTGATGTCATGGGGTTTTAAATGCCTGACTTGGAAGGAAAGCTGTTAGAAGACATTGGGAATCCGTATTACCCTCTTTTACGATTTGAGATGCTAGAGGGCTGACAACAATACCTACCTTCTTGAGTGGTTGGACTTAGTGTTGTTTTTCTTTGTTTTGCTTTCTAATATGATGCTTTCTGAATTATTAGTAAGTGAGTATACAGGCACATGCGCCACAGTTTGTGCCCTGGTACCGAAATTCTTTAAGGAACGCTCTCTCTGGCACTCATTCTCTTTCTCTCCCTCCCTTCTCAAACCACCTATCCCTTGTCCGCTTCCTTTCCTCCCCTATATTTCTTTTTATCTCCTGTTTCTCCTATTCTCTAGCAAGTCATCAGTCTTGGGACTCCCACTACTTTCCGAAAAGACATCAGTGAATCAGAGATGTCTGGAGCCAGTGGAAGATAAGAAATCTGTGTGGTGATGCATGAGTTGATTGGTGCCTGAATGAGTAAGTTAATCGATGCACAAGATCCTGCTTCAACACCCAGGATATGCAAAATGAGCCCTACTCAGTCTGAGGTATGGGGGTGTGTTTCAGGGAAGTGGGACTGGGAGACAAGGCTACCAAAGTCCAAATTTGACTGTGGGAATTCTTATCCCAGGTCAATGTTTCTGACTAGACCAAGTCGCCTCCTCCAGTTCAGCTTGTGCTCTCTGGAGGGGGTAGAGAGGGAGATTGAGTCAGGGCATCTTCATCATCTGTCCTGCTTAGAGGCCACCCTCACCTCTACTCTTTGATGATCACCATCATGTTCACCCTGCCACCTTCCCTTCTGTAAAGAGTACCAAGGAAGTACAATCTCCAGATCCATGAGTGGGTTCTGTGGATTACCCTGTGTTCTCTAAAAAGAGAGAGAGAGAGAGAGAGAGAGAGAGAAGTGGAAGGCCTAATGCCCAGTAGCATGACCTTGTTTGCAAATAGAGTCTTTGAGATGCTATCAGATTTACCTGAAGTCATACTGGAGTATTGTCTTATGAAAGAAAAGGCCACATTGAGAAGTATCGACTAGGAATTTTAAGGATAGCGGGGCACATCCTGAAGATAGGAGAGCGACATCAATCTGTTTCTCCCCCAGAGCCTTCAGGAGCAGAAGAGATCCTTATGGTCAATACTCTGGTTTGCACTTCCAGACTCCAGAGCTGTGAGACAACATATTTCTGTTCTTTAACAGTAACACGTTTAAGCAGCCCTAGGAAATGAAGACAGGGATTGACACATCTCTGAAATCCTGCACTCTTTCCCACTTTTTTTTGTTCTCAAGTCCAAGGAAGAGAAGAAGCTTTGTGGAACCCTGGGAGGAAGATTTAGTACCCAGGACGAGTTTTCATGTCTGAGAGGATTAGAGTGCTGGAAGATTTTTGTGCGTGTGGTTAAGTGCTTTAAATATGGAATGTTATATAATTATGAAATCATGTTTTGAAAGATAGTAAGGTCATGTAAGATATCTCAGGAATAGAAATAAACCTCGGTCCTTGGCTCTGCGCAAAAAGGAATTTAAGCCAAAACCTGGTTTGTGATCCAAATAAGTTTTATGAAGGTTAAAGAAGTTCCAGGTTCATATCGGCACCCAGGGAATCCTTCACCCCAGCCTGCCAGCTAGGAAAACTCAGCCCTCGACCGTATTCCAGCTGGGCTACATTGCAGAACAACGGCTGGCAAAGAGCTTTTCTGAGCCACAAATTTGGCATTTTCAAGTCTCCCGTGGGGAGGACCATGCCTTAGGACCCTGGTCAACCCCATTGGCTGAATTGCGTTCACCTGGCCCAGGGGCACCGATCCAGTTGTAGCATTTTTTTTTTTCAGAAGCCTGCATCTGTGAGCAAGCGCAGAGTGCCATGGTTTTTTGACCTCTAACAGATGCCCCCTTTTCCTATGCTGGCTACCAATCAGTCATGCTGATCCTAGCTTGTAGGATTTTTAAAACTTTTTTATTGTGAATTAGGGCAAGGCTTGCAGAGCAAATCAGTTTTCCGTTCGACATTGTGTGTGTGTGTGTGTGTGTGTGTGTGTGTGATTAATCACAATCCCCCAAAGCTAACCTTGCGGTTGTTGAGCTGCAAACCACAAGGTGGGACGTTCAGACGCATCAGCCGCTCCTTGGGAGAAAGACGAGGTTAGCTGCTGTTGGGAAAATTCACCACCTCAGAAACTCTCGATAGGGTTGCTCGGAGGTGCCTTGGACTCAAAGGCAAGGTGTTTGGGTTCCCTTTATTTCACTGGTTCTCAACCTGTGGGTCATGACCTCTTTGGGGGTTGGAAAAGCCTTTCACAGGGGTCGCCTAAGATCATTGGAAAACACATATTTCCGATGGTCTTAGGAACAAGACCCCGCTCCTCTATCCATCGTCTCCTGGTGGGTCCACCCACATGCAGATACACACACATATGAGTACCCCACGTGAAGACGGTTACCCAGGCTACACCATGCTTCCAGACAAAATTTCATTTACTTGTCATTAAAAATAAATATTTCACACTGTATAATGACATGTTGTGTTTGTGAGGAATCACTATACTGTCCTAAGTTCAATTTGTAACGAAAATACATCCTGCAGATCAGATATTTACAGGATGAGTCATAACAGTAGCAAGATTACAGTTATAAAGGAGCCAAGAAAATGACTTTAGGGTTGGGCTTGTGACAACATGTGGAATTGTATTAAAGGGTCACAGCATTAGAAAAGTTAAGAAACACTGCTTTAATTAGTCACTGTAATTTACTCTTCCTACCTTGCCCACCCCTGCAAAAAATATTACCGCCTGAGCCCCAGTGACGTAGTGGTTGTGCGAGGGACTGCAAGGGATGGAGGTTCAATTCCAGCAGCGGCTCCACAGGAGCAAAGGGGGGGTCCTCCTACTCCCACCACCAGAGGGCAATGATGCCCCCCCAAAAAAAGTTTCCTTTTACAGGAAAACTTTTATTGACATTTTATAATATTGATTTCATGTAATACTTGTCCTTTTGAGATTGTCTTCTTTTCACGCAGCATAATGTCCTCCAAGTTCATCCACATTGTAAGATGACCCATGGATTCATCATTATTCCTTATCATTGGATGCATGTACCAAAAGTTGTCCATTCTCATAGGTATTTAGGTTGTTTTCATCTTTTTGCTACTGATGAACATGTGTGTGTTTATCGTATCCATGTCATGCCTCTCATTTCCCTAGAGGGTTCTTGTCTGCCTTGGACTCTACATTTCCTGTTACTCTCAGACTCTTCACCCAAGGTCAGAGGTCTAGCTACACTGACCCCCACCCCCTCAGTCTTGGGAAGGGGTAATAGAGTGAAAACTGAGGGATCAGCAGGGAGCTAGACTATGTGGTCAGGGCCTGACTGGGAGGACGACTAGGCAGAAAATATAGGGTGCTTTGAGGTAACCCTGCTTTTTTTCTGTCAGTCAATTTGATTTATTGCTCAATTCTTCAACTATAATTACAAGGAAACTAAAACCTAATTTCCAGGCTTAATTGGGAGAGCTGATTTATATATTGGTTACAACCTAATAGATTTATTAAGAGCTGAGTGGACCGGTGACAGATAGTCTGAGTGAAGCCAGCCTGCTAGATTGAGAGACAGAGAGAGAGAGAGAGAGAGAGAGAAGTCAGCCAGAAACTGCAGGAGAAGTTAGAGAGGGTGGAGATGAGAGGCAGGAGAGAAATTCCAAGGAAATGTAAAGATGGGACTGGAGAAGACAGGAAGGAAAAATTAAGTGGTCTTTAGTGATATGGGGAGAAAGTTTTGGAAACCAAGTTGTTCTCACAATTTGTGAACAGAGCTCATTCTTTAATTTTCCAGAGCCATAGTATCTTCATCTATAAAACAAACACCTACTTCAAAAGTGGTAGTGAATAGTAAATGAAATTGTATATGTGAAAGAAACAAACATGATATCTGAGAAGGGGAATGTTCAGTGGGGTGTGGTCAGAGGAAGAGGAGGAAAGGAGAGAAGTGGTGGGACAGAAGGGAGAGCAGAGGGGCAGTGATAAGGAAGAGAATTCTAGTGGAGAATCCTTCAAGTGCTACATAAAACGCACTGAGTGAGAAGATTGCTACAATCTGCAAGAGCACTCTTTATTTCATAGTAACATATTTTTCTTTATTAATACAGTATTTATTTGTATTCCCTCTGTCAAACTCTGAGCCAATAACTTTCCCCAGTCTGCCCGGGGAGGTGCAGGGAGAGGAACATACAGGGCAGACAGACACGGGGCAGAGAACTAGGGGAGGTGGAGCCTGCTCCTTCACATGGCCAAGAGGATGAGGAAGGCCACCATCAGGCAGAAAAGCCCCATGGCCTCTGAGAGGGCAAAACCCAGAATGGTGTAGAAGAACTGCTGCTTCAGAGAAGGGTTCCTGGCATAACCAGTGATGAGGCTCCCAAACACAGCCCCAATGCCAGCTCCAGAGCCTGTCACTCCAACTGTGGCAGCCCCGGCCCCAATGAACTTGGTGGCTGTGTCAATGTCCCTGGAGACAATGCTGGTTTGGAAGCTGCGACTCCGGATAAGTGAGGTCAGGGAACGTGGGGCTGTCAAGCTGCTGGAGTGCTCCTCTGTCAGTGTCTCGGGCCGTTTCTGCACCCACACAGGCAGTGGCCAGCTCAGCAGCTGAGAGTGCTCCTGACCAGGGCTGGGGTGGAGAGGAATTTGTCACAGGCGTACATTTTTAGGGGATGAGGGGCAGTGGTAGCTGAGCTGTTCTTAGTGCAGAAAAGACCCATAGTAATATTTTTTAAAGCATAATAGTTTCCTAAACTCCCTTGAAGTTAGGTAAAGCTATTCACCTTCTGGCCAGAGGAATATGTGGATAATGCATGCAATGTCTAGGTCATGCTTTCAAAAGGAAGGGGTATGCTCTCTCTTTTGCCATTCCCAATATGTGATGCACCCTATTGAACCCTACAGATAAAGGAAATGTCCTGGAGTGGCAGATCATCAAGATGGAGAGAGTCTGGACTCTGAACTCTATGAAAAGCAAAAGATGATATGATATAAAACAGTTGCCTTACAAATTCAGGGACAAGGCAGTAAGTGATCTAAAATCAATAGCAAGGAGGGCATAGGATGCCAGTCGGGACTTAATTGAGTGCAATGTAGCTGAGAGGAATTATTGAAACCTGAATGGAGGTTGAATATGATAGTGGGACAAGAGGAAAGTAAAAGGAAATACAGGAAAGAATTAGGAAGCAAAGGATGTTTATAAAGGTCTATGTACAGGCATGTACATATGTAAATATATTTATATATAACAATAGGGAAATTGAGCTATATACATATGTTTATGGGTTAAGTATTACAAGGCAGCATATGGACATTAGACCTCTACCCAAGTACACTCCCAAAGCAAGAACACTTTGTTGTAATCACCTAGAATTCTGTGATGCTCACCTTTCCAACACAATTGCTGAAGACAAAATGGGTACATAAGAAAATGTGAAGAAAGGTGATGGTGCTTGGCTATCAAAATATATAGCATCTGGAGTCTTAAAGGCTTGAAGATAAACAAGTGGCCATCTAGCTGAGAAGCAACAAAGCCCACATGGAAGAAGCACACCAGCCTATGTGACCACCAGGTTCTTTTTTAAAAAGAACAAAACCACAGTAAGATATTATTGTAAACTATGGAGGGTAAGTTAAAATTATTTTCTTTACATCTCAAATAAATTATTTGATATGTTACAGTGAATATGTGTTACTTGAAAAAAAAGTTTTTTAATAGCATAAAGAATATGCATGATTTTATATTTAATTTTTTCTCTTCAAATTATTTAACATCTGTTATCACCAATAAAAAGGGAAACATTTAAAAATCATTTTATTGGGGACTCAGACAGCTCTTATCACAATCCATCCATACATTCATTGTGTCAAGCACATGTGTACATTTGTTGCCATCATCATTTTCAAAACATTTCCTTTCTACTTGAGCCCTTGGTATCAGCTTATTTTTCCACTCTCCCTCAAAAACCCTTGATAATTAATAATGTTGTGCATGTGTCTACACCAACCACTTCACCCATTCCTTCACCCATTTCCCTTCACCCATTTTTCACTTGCCTATCCCCTGTGGAGGGGGTTCTCTGTAGATTTTTGTGATCGGTTTCCTCTGTCTCCCACTACCTTCTCCTTCCCCTCCTAGTATGGCTACTTTCAATATTGATGCTAAGGGGGCCATCTGTCCTGGACTCCCTGTGTTTCCAGCTCTTATCTGTACTAGTGTACATGCTCTGGTCTAGTCAGATTTGTAAGGCAGAATGATAGTTGGGGGTGGGGTGGGGAGCATTAAAGAACTATAGGTGTTATACTGCACCCTGACTGACTCATCTCTTCCTTGTGAATCCTCAGCGAGGGGATGTCCAATTGTCTAAAGATAGAATTTGTGTCTCCACTCCACACTCCCCCTCATTCACATCGACATGATTTTTTGTTCTGGGATTTTGATGTCTGATACCTGATCCCATTGACACCTCATGATCACACAGGCTGGTGTGCTTTATCCATGTGGGCACTGTTGCTTCTTAGCCAGATGGCCACTTGTTTATCCTCAAGTCTTTAAGACACCGGGCAAAAAGCTATTTTTTAATTTAAAAAATAGATAAAACACTTTTCTTAACTTAAGGCTGCCATAGGTGTCAGTTTTATATTTTCCTAACTTTTAATGACATGCCTTAGTTCTCCAGCTATATTTCTGAACAATTGTTATTAAATTTTGTGTCCTGTATCTCTTGTTATTTTCATAAACAGAATTCAGTGACTTAAGTTTTTAAATATGTATATGTGAATATCCGTATATTTTAGTCTAAAAAAATTTTCCTATACATGAATACTACCATTGTCACAATAGTATTTTAAGTTCTATACCACTGACTAACTTAGCGATACTATTAATAGAATTACCAAAGATCCTGTGATAGTTGAGGTTTATTGTGCCAAGCTGGCCAATGAGCACATGTGTGATTAATTGAAGGGCAGAGAGATAAATGGCTCGGCTAGCCTCACCTGTGTGGTCTCTAGCTCTCTGATGGTCAATGTGTGCCTGCCTTAGCTAGTTTTCTGCCTCAGCTGGCAAGGCTCACTTCCTGGGAGACATCCCTCAGGAGAAGCCACGTGGACTTACCCTGATGCAGCCCTGAGTGCAAGAGAAGCTACGTGGAGACCCCTGCGAGTGCTGAGATGCTTACATGCTCACTGATTCGGTTTTCCTCCTGCAGTCAGTGTCATTGCATGTGTTTTGTGAGTTTGAGTAGGGCTTTGTAGACCGATGTCAGACATATGGGCTAATGTCAGACTTATGCAATTGGACTGGACTGGGATGGGATGCTTAATATACAACTACCCTTTATATAAAACTCATAAAATGCAAGTGTTTATGAATTTTGTTTCTCTAGTCTGTCTAGGTCGAAGAGCCAGTTCTATCCCTCCTAACAACTTTAAAATCACTCAAGAGTATTAAATATCTTTTTCCAAAAATTGAAATCACCTTGATCTGAAATAATAATCTTCAAAGGTTTTCAATGTTACTTCAGAGCTGCATGTTCACACTGAAAGAGCCACATATGACTCACAAGTTACAGTTTGCCAACCACTGACCTAGACTAACACAGTCCCTATGAAGGTTACTTATATCTCATAGAGTTGATAATGCTGCCATGAAAGTGGGACAGAGAGATATACAAATGGATTTGAAGTTTAGACTTTACTATAAGCCCTAACTAGTCAATTCAAGCTTACATTTTATAGTAAGTCAGTCAGTTCTTATGATGTAGTTCAATATTTACCCCAATGAAGAGATAACTAAAGATATATGTGTTATAGCAAAGTGTGGTAAAGAAATCATGATACCAAACTATCAGATAGAACATGTCTGACACAAATACAGAGCAGTCACAAATTGACAAGTGGGATACATGGAAGATAAATCACCTATGTACATAGAAAGAATTCACCAAAAGAGTAATTAAGAGAGCCCACTGTGGCGGTCGTGTGCTTATGTAAATTTCGTGATTGAGATGTAGGGGTGGAGTCTAGTCTGTTAATTTGGAGGTAGTCATTGAGTAGCCAATGAGACCTCTGTGTGGGCATGGCTCTCTCCTGAGACTTCTGAGAATTCTCGCAGTATTTCCCTGGTGGAAAGGAGAGGCCATCTCCCCAGTTGTTGGGAGTTAGTCTCAGAGACAACAAACTACGGACAAGACAAGATGGCAGCATCTGAGAAGCTGGAGGAGTCAGAGGAGAAGCCACATGGTCTTATCCTGATGGAACCAGACCTCTGAAGCTGGCAAAGCTACATGGAGATCCCTGCCAGCACTGAGTTGCTTCTACCACCACTGGATGCTGTTGCTGGACCCTGAGTCCTGGAAGCGAGGAGCCATGGGGTGACCCCTGCCAGCGCCGGGACTCTGCACCTACCGGTCTGTGACTTCGTGAGTCGGAAGGAGACTTTATAGACTGATATCAGGCATATGGGCTAATATCAGACATATGACTTTCAACTCTACTGGGCTGGGATGCTTTCTCAATGTTCCATTCTTCTTGTATATAAACTGTACCCTTATATCCATATGCATGTCTATGAATTGTTTCTCTAGTCTACCCTGACTAACACACCCACCACCTGAGAAAACATCTTTAGCAATGACACATCAGACAAAGGCCTTATTACTAAAAGCTATAATACGTTGCAAGCTTACAATAAGAGAAAAAGTAACTGCCAACTGAGGAGGTGGACAAAGGACCTGAACAGAAGTTTCACAGGTGCAGAAATACAAATGACCAAGAAACATAAGAGAAAATGTTCCCAATCATTAGCCATAAGAGAAATGCAAATTAAAACAACTATGAGTTACCACCTAACATCCTCAAAGATAACCCAGAAAAATCAGAAAGCAACAAGTGTAGGAACTCTCATTCACTACTGGTGGAATTGTAGGTATGTACAGCCACTATGGAAATTGATTTGCCGATATTTAAAGTCAGATGGAAATTGAGCTACCCTAAAACCCAGAAATCCCTCTACTGGGCATATTCTCAGAAGAGGCAAGAAATAAACCACAGCCAGACATCTGTGCTCCAATTTTCATTGCAGCACAGTTCACAATAGCAAGAAGTTAGAAACAATCCAAATCTCCATCAATGGATGAATGGATAAAAAAACTGTATTACATACATACAATGGAGTACTACACATCCATAAAATGCAGTGATGAATGCATGAAGCAATTATATTAAGTGAAGTAAGCCAAGCACAAAAGGACAAGTACAGCATGAGTCCACTGAGGTAAGCTTATTTTAAAAAATGCAAAAGGGACATACATTGCTGAGGTGAGTTCCAGTTAGTATGGTAGGGGCCAGACAAAATCCAGGGTATATATGGTAGCCAACTAAAAAGGGGTGAGGAGAAAAAAAAAGGGAAAAAAAGATAGACATATGCAGTGGGGGGAGAGGGCACTAGCTCACCCAAGGAGAGGGTATTATTTATATCTCCATAGGGAAAGAGGAACCAGACTTCAACCCAGTGCTCCAAGATGTGAATGCAGTGTGTCAGCATGGAATGCAGAGCCAGTGGAGAGGTCTGAAGGCCCAGCCCAGATCCCAACTGCATGGACAGTTGCCCCTCCCCCACCCCCAAAGAATTTACTTTAGAGGACAACAGGGAGAGGGTGAGATATCTGATCAGAACACATGGGAACAAATGAAGGGGAAGGAAGAGAGAGTGGAGCACACCCTGGCTCACCAAGACTTAAGGTCAATATCCTTGCTCAGAGCAGCCAATACACAGTGGCCGGCCCCACTCTGAGACACGACGTCATGGGAGAGGGGGAGTGGGGGGTGAGGGGGTGGTGTTGACCAATCCAGGGACATGAGGAACAAGTGATCCAAAGAAGAGGGTGAGGAGGGTATAGAAGGTCTGGTAGGGCTTGATCAAGGGCAATATAACCAAGAGAAATCACTGAAACCTAAATGAAGGCTGAGCATAACAATGGGACAAGAGAAAAGTAAAAGGAAATAGAGGAAAGAACTAGGAGGTTAAGGGCATTTATAGAGGTCTAAATACAGGTATGTATGTATGTAAATATATTTATATATGATGGGGAAATAAATATGCATGCATATATTTATAGGTTTAGTGTTAAGGTAATAGGTGGACATTGGACTTACACTCCTCTTAAAAAAATAGCTCCTCTTCCCCCCCCTTTTTTTAAATGAATCATTTTATTAGGTACTCATATACCTCCCCTCATGATCCATACATACATCAATTGTATGCAGATCTCATTTACACACCTGTTGCCATTATCAATCTCAAAACTTTCTCCCTCCACTTAGGTCCTCCAGTTTTTTAATGCTTCCTCCCACCGTGCTTCTCCTCCCACTATCATGATCCCAATTCTACCTTACAAATCCAGCTAGACCACAGGATGTACAATGGTACAGATAGGAACTGGAAACACAGGGAATCCAGAACAGATAATCTCAGGTCCAGAGGTGAAAGTGGTAATACCAGGAGGGTAGAGGGAATGTGGGATAGAAAGGGGGAGTCGATTAAAAGGATCTACAGATAATCTCCTCCCTAGGGGACTGACAACAGAAAAGTGGATGAAAGGAGACATTTGACAGTATAAGACAAAATAACAATTTATAAATTACTAAGGGTACATAAGGGAAAGGGGTATGGGGAGGAAGTGGAATAATGAGGAGCTGATAAGAGTTCAAGTAGAAAGAAAATGTTTCAAGAATGATGAAGGCAACAAATGTACAAATGTGCTTGACACAATAAATGTATGTATGGATTGTGAGAAGAGTTTTATGAGCCCCCAATAAAATGATTTTTTAAAAATTGAATAGTGTCTGAAATCTTAAAAGCTTTTCTTAAAACAACCAACTATCTAGTGGGGTATCAGCTAAAGTCACACAGAAGAAGCATATCAGCCTGTCTGATCCAAAGATCATAAGTAATAAAATCTAAAACTGGAGAAGGGAATTATATTACATTTAAATTTCCCTTTAAATTTAAGGTTTGTACTTAGTTTGTAGATGGCTATAGATGACAGTGAACACCCAAAATTCATTTTCAGAGGCTACATGTAGAGTAAGCTTCCAGTGAATCCCCTCTGACATACCACAGATGAACTCTGTATAGTTTTCCAATACTGATTTATCAGAAGTAGATTGACAGGCCTGTCTTCAGATACACATCTGGATGGACTCACACCTGTAACCTTTCGGTTAACAGCTGACTACATTAACTATTTGTGCCATGCAGGGATCCCATAACCACTTTACTGAACAACAGTTTTAACAAAGAGAGAAATAAGTTGGAACTTAAAGTAGTTTTAAAATATACATTCAATCTACATTCTAACGCATTATTGTTCAATCAAATATTTTGTGATCATGAAAATGTTGTATATTTGCACTATTCAATATTGCAGCTAATAGCTGCCATACTGTTGTGATTATTGCAAGCTTTAAATGTGGTTCTTGCAACTGATAAAATGACTTTTAAATATTATTTCATTTTAATTTATTTAACCTTAAATTTAAGTCACCACATGTATCTATGTGAGTCAAGAGTAGCCTCCAATCTAACATCCAACTTGCAGTCTATAGCTGTGTGAACCATATTCTTGGTATACATTTGTACATGTATATATATTCTTATAAATTTTGGTGTGTGTATATGTATATGTATATACCTATATATATATATATATATATATATATATAAATTCCTTGGTTTTGTTTCTCAAAAGAACCCAGTCTAGGACATTCAGTACTGGAAGTAGTACTCCAGAAACAAAGTAATGATAATTTTTGTAAATGTATTCTTAAATTCAATAATTATAATTTGCTAATGTGAGGCCATTGCCCAGGACCATTTTCTTTCTTTTGTTATGTTGCTGTCATAGATGTGTATGATGAGTTAATTTCATACTTTCAGCCACAGTGAGTGAATTTATAAAGAAAAAAGAAAAAAATTCAATAACTATAACTCTGCATCCATTTGTACTGATAATTCTACCTCCAACCGTAAGAAGGGTGATGCTAATCCATGGTGTGAGGCAGTCATGTTCACATGTAAATTATCACCACTAAAAGGTCAAGTAAAGATGGAAGGTGAGGATCTCGGTGATTGATCCTTTGGGGCAGTTTTTTTCAGGATGCGAAGTGTAGGAAAGCAGGTTTGCTGGTCCTATTTATAAGAGATAAAGTTGTAAAGGAAAGAGATGAGCTCAGATCAAGACCCAGAATTCAGTGTTCTTAATGACCATGTAGGGCAAGAAGCAGGATGATCTGACAAGGACACATGTGCTGCTTTCAAGCTCATCTTCTCACAGGTTGAGTACCTTCTACCACTTCTACCTGTCCTTGTACCCTCTGATGAGCATTAAGGTTTTCCATACTTCTGTAAGCAACTGGCATCCAACTCCAGGCTTCCTTGTCGGATTATTTCGTTGCTCACTGACAATATGATAATACTTGCTCTGTTTTTTATAAAAGGAAAGGGGGCGGCACAAGGAGAATCACCCTGGTTCCAGTAGGCTCTTCAGAAGGATGGGTGGCCCATGCTTTAATTTTTGGTTGACCATTGCCTGATAAGCATTCATTTTCCTTTACTAACATTCTCTGCAAACATTTCCCCATTATGGCTCCAAGAAATTAGGGAAAATACCACTTGAAGAAGGTCAAGGGGAAGCCACTTCCAACATAGGAAACAGGAAACTATATCATCTGGAACTATACCATAGCCCTTGAAATGATGCTATCTTAATTTATCCTCCAACTCCACACTCCTGGCCATACAGAACATAGAGGGTGAGCATAGTAATTCCCAATTAAAAATAAATTATTCATTTGAGGCACAGAGATGATTTTCTCTAACCAAGATCACGAAGAGAGGTAGAAGCTGAGATATGATTAGAAACCAGGCTGGTTTCCTATGATCCTTAAATGCATACTTCACATGAGTCTTTAGCCAATGGGAAAACCATCAGATGATGTATCACTCATGTCAACATGTGGAGGAAAGTGAAAAATATGGCTTGAGTCAGTCAAGATCAGTGATTTTGAAAATTAATTATCAAGAAGTCCACCAACTCAGATCTTGGGTCTATGATCATTATAGTTATATCGACCTCAAATATAGTCCCAGCTTCCTTTGTAGTATCATCTACTTCCTTTAGGGTATTTTCAATGATGCTTTGAAGTTTCATTGGGACTCTCAATCACAAAATGTTATCGCTGAACAAACTTAGCATCAAACCACAATAACCTGACATTGACTGATGCCATTACCTAGGTTGAGCCAATCAGAACTCCTTTCCTATGGAAATCAAAGTAGTCTCTTTCTGCTACATTTTCTTGGGAGGATGTCAATCTGGAGTTTACAGAAGCCATCTTCCCAATCACAGGTAAGACCAGGTCTGCAAAACTAAGGCACACACACAGGGAAGCAATGCTGTGTGAGAGAGGAAAAGGCACAGGAGGAGAGAGGACAGGAAAGAAGTTGAGAGGAAGAAGGTGGGAGGAGTTTGATTCCAAATAGTAGGCCATTGACATAAGTTGAGACTTTGGATCTTGCCCAGAGGCATAGCTACAGAAAATAGCACCTATGGAAAACACTGAAATTGCACTCCTGCCTAGACATCTGACAAGATTAAGATAACGTTTCCATAATAGTAGCTCAAAAATACGTCACGCTCATAAATCTTTTACTTTTTTATTACGACACTATACAAAATTTACAAATGCATCTTGCTTGCTTTCACTGATGAAAGGTGTTTGAGAGTATGCTCAAGGTGTTTCCTTCTTCAATTTCTTCCAGCCCTGGTGACAGTGTGGGTAATGCACAGGTCAGTAGTTAGACAGATAAGGTGTTTTTGTTTTTTTTTTTTACTCTTCTAAAGATTTACAATTTTCTGTTCTGTGGGGCCACTATGAGTCAGCCTCAATTCAACGGCAGTGAGCTTGATTCGTTTTCCCCTTCCATGCTCAGCGTGGTAAGATCATACTGCTTTCCTTCACCCATACCAAACTCAAGTCCATTATCAAGTCGATTCCAATTCAGAGTGATTCTGTAAGACAGAATATAATGTTTCCTTTGGGTTTTCAAAGTAAATCTTTATAGGAGCAGAAAGCCTTCTCTTTCTCCTGTGAAATAGTGAGTGTATTCAAACTGCTGACATGGCTGTTAGCAGCTCAAACATAACCCACAAAGCCCCAAGGCTCCACCTGGACCTACGGAGGCTCTCTCAAATATAAAAGTATTCGCTTTAAGTTACTGGATGATTTCTTACAGCCGGTTACTCTGGGTAGACTAGAGAAACAAATTCATAGAGACACTAACATATGTATAAGAGAGAACTTTATAGCAAAAGGTAATTATAGATTAAGAAAACATCTCAGCCCAGTCCAGCTCAAGTCCAAAGTCCAATATTATCTCATATGTCTGATACTTATCTATACTCACATAACACATGCAATGACACCGAATGCAGGAAGATCACAAGCCAGTGGGTGGAAAGTCTCATGGGTCCAGTGGCACTGGAAACATTTCAGCACTGGCAGGGCTGTCCACATGGCTCCTCCAGCTCCGGGGATCTAGGTTCATCAGCAGGTAGCTACATGTACCTTGGCATCAGGAATACCAAGCAGAGAGTAAGGGATTCTGAATTGAGGTTCTGTCACTTAATGTTTTTGGCTTGGTTAACATTTATTGAGTGACTTAAATACATGATCTCACTTAATCTTTATCCATACACAAATGAGATAGGTATGATTTACAGTTTACAGTTTTTCAGACTGTTGTTCAGAGTGGTTAAGAAACTTATTCAAGATATAGACCGAGATGCCAACAAAAGTCCATTTTTCTTCTTTCAAATACTACAATGCCAGTCTTGGCAAGAGACACCTGTGATTGGCATATGATTTTTTTTGGCACAGCTTGGAAGTTGACTTGAAACAAAATTATTATTTTTTTCAGCTAAAAAGAGGATTGACTGTGAAGCATTTATTTACCTGGTGACACAACAAGGCCAAGAAATAGGTCTTATCCTTCTGATCCAGTGCCTGGCTTACATGATATATTTAGATGATGTAATCAACTGTTGATGTGCTATCTTTGTATTTGTTTCTGATTCGGTGGGGAGGAGAGTTGGGGGGAGACTATTATTTAAGGTTTTAACTTTTGCTTGAAGACCAATTCCGCTCTGAAATAGCTCCGTCTTCATCCCTTCTTTAACCATCACCTACAGTCACAATGTCAAGCAGATACAGTATAAACTCCCTGCAAAAATGATCAAGAAAAGAGAAGGGCGAAGAAGCTATGCATTTGAATTATGGTGCTGGCCAAGAATATTTAAAGTACGATGAACTACCAAAGGAATGAACAAATCTGTCTGGGAAGCAGTACAAGCAGAATGCTCTTTAGAAGCAAGGCTAGTGAGACTGAGCCTGATGTCCTTGGGACATGTCTCGGGAGAGATCACTTCCTGGAAAAGGACCTCACGTAAGAGAGGCGACAAAGAAGAGGAAGCCCCTCCACAAAATGGACTGACACAGAGGCTCGAGCGATGGGCTCAAATAGCACATGGATGAGGAAGGCAGGGGACCGAGCACTGCTTTGTTCTGTTGCATGTAGGATCACTGTGAGTTGGACCCGACTTGTTGGGACCTAGCCACCATCTTTCCACTGAGCACAGTGTCCCCCAGGTTTCCATGTCACCAGCTTGGTCTTTGGCATTCTGCAACATTGCCCCGTGTTCCATTGTGTGTCTAACTCAATGTTTGTGAATCCATTCTTTCCCTTGCCTGGCATTTACATTGCTTCCACTACTTGTAAGAATCAAAGGCAATAGAGGAACATGGTGTCTTAGACACGACCTGCACTAGTGGTCATCTCTGAGTAGATGCCTGAATGAACACCTGGACTGAATAGATTGGGGGGGGGGGAGGGTTGAGAGTGGAAGTGGGAGTATACTCTCCAATATAAATAAGTTTAACATAGGATACTTGATTATCTAGCTGTGGTGCAAATTAATCTATGAATCTAGTGGAGGGTACAGGGAACTAAGTAATAAAAACTCCTTAGACATAAGTAAAAACCTTGAGGGAATGAGAGATCAGGACCATAGTTTCAGGAGACACCAAGATCAAGTGGCATACATACTCCACAGAGACACACAGCCGACACAGTGTTTCACTTCCTACTTGGGTGAGTATCAACTTGGATTTTAAAAACTATGAGCAACCATGTAATGTGTAAACTATTGGTTTCTCCTCACTCAGAGGAGAGGAGGGTGATGAAAATAGAAAGATACATGGAAACAATTAGTCCCATGAACTCACGGGTCATGCAGTCATTAGTCTTCACAGTCCTGGAATCAGATGAAGTAGCTGGGGTTCACCCACACTACCAATTGCTTTTAAAAGGATATTAGAAGGTCCTCGATAGAGTGGGATAAAAACAAAACAGAACTCATGAGTAGAGACTGGTGCAACCACCATGACTACAGCTTTTAACATATTTCAGGTCCAGTACTCATACCTGTGTTAGAGTAGTCAATAATTTAAAACCAAAAGGACATTTGCCAGAGTAAAAATTTCACAAGGCTGAGGAAGAATGGGAAAAGGACCAGTGGGAGAAATTGGGATAAATGGCAGTACATTGAGGGCACTGCAATGGAGGGGATGAAACAAACTGTAAAATGAATCGTTGAATATAAAACATATGGTATAGAACAAGCCTTCACTGAGTTCACAATTGAAAGTTTTCTTAAAAGAGATACAGTCTCAGAATCCCTATATCATAGAGTCCTTATCAAAGCTTATTAAATTCTAAACATGAGGTTTGCAGAAGGCTATAGGCTATACAGGGAGTCCTAAATCTAGGAAGTGATTGGTGGATTCAAACGGCTGACCTTCCAGTTAACAGCACAATGCTTAACCAACTGTGCCACCAAAGCCCACAGGAGTCCTAAATCTATTTTGGATCCCAAGTAGCTTAAGCCTCAACTGAGTTCTTTCAGACCAATGGGAATGCAAAATAAGCTTTGCCCTCAGGTAGAGTGTGTTTGAAAGCAGATTGCTTTGATGCCTCTGACCAGCCCAGGGAGAGACAATCTTGTCTTTGATGGAAGTCAGGGTACCAGGGCCATAAGGTCATAAGCCATACCCCCCACCCAGGTGATTGGAAGGCTCTAATCAGACAGTGTCTTTCTATCACATCATAGTCCCTCTCCTGATTCTGTAGTCCTGCCTGTAACTGTGATGAACTGACCTTCATGAGGCCTGATTCTGGGACAGTTTCCTTTGTGTTCCCTGGCCTATTTAAGCAGCTGTAGGATTGTGAATCTTTGAACATGGCTATGGTCTCCTCCTGACGGTCTCCTCTTCCAGATGAATTGTCGTTGTTCTGTTTAAGGATTAATAAATGAACCTCTATACGTTCTACTTAAATTGAGAGTCTCTTCCCCATGCCCCACTCCAAAGAGTTGCAACGAGTCAGAATGGACTTGATGGCTGTGGGACCACAACTCAGGTGCTGTGAGAAAGAATGCAGAATGTGGGTGCTTTCTTAGGTCTCTGGAGAAAATAGAATGTATACATAAAGATTGGGGAGCCAGAATGTCTGCGCTCAGATTCCACCTCTACCATTCATTACAGGGACATTTTGTGCACATTATTTAATGTCTCTGTATTTCAATTTTCCCATCTGTAAAACAAGTTAATCAGTAATACCTCTTTCACAGACTTATGGCAATGATGAACTGAGTTAATAGGTGCATAGAATGATGTCTATTAGTGAATGCTTGCATACGTACGTGTTTGTTTAATACAAAACAAATCTCCAACAAGTAGTACCAGGGCTAAGTGTCACTTGCTGCAAGCCGTGGCGTTGGCAGTCACCGCCTATACATGTGTGAGCTGGACTCATGACCAGCCAGGTAAAAATTATGCATTTGAATTAAGGTGTCAGCAAAGAAAAGTGAGAGAACCATGTCTGTTCAGAAGAATAAACAGATCATGCCCCAAAAAATTTTTCTTTAATTTAAAGAATAAGCAAATCAGCATGTACTTGGGACATGTTGTCAGGAAAGACCAGTTCTTAGAGAGGGACATAGGTATCAGAAGGTGGCCGGTCTCTGATATACTCACAGCAAGGGTTCAACAGGCAGTTGTGCAATAATAATTATTATTTATTATAACAACGATATAGAGATCATGAGAGAGAGAGAGAGAGCGCGCGCGAGAGAAGAACAATAGGAGTTACACATATATCCTTTCATGGTACATGCTCACTTCCACCCCCACCCCACCCCCCATGGTCCATATGGAGAGAAAGAGTGAGGGAAGGGATTACATGATGAGGGTTAGCTTCTGGGGAAGGAGAGAGGCAGGAGAGGCAGGCAGAAGAAAGAGCTTCTATCCCACGTCCCATCTCTATATACCCGCTGGAGCCAAGCCAGGCCCCTAATACAGGCAAGGACACACGTCACAAGAAGGGGTTGTGCCATATGCACACGTTATAGGAAAGGGAGCTTGCAGGGTCCCATGTGACAAGACAAGACCCCAGACTCCTGGATGTGGCTAAACAGGTTAGGCTAGAGATCATTAACATCAGCATGTGCATCCGACCACAGGCTTCAAAGAAAGGGAACTATCATCCTAACAGCAGGGGAGTTCGCTCTGTAGTGAGATAACACAAAAGCCTTAGATAAACTAGGAGTTTCAGGGAGAATAGCCAACTTAACTTCCACTCCAAATGCTGGTAAATTGTTTGCTTAATATTGTGGAAAAGTTCTGTCTTTATCCCACACATCGGCTTGGTAAATTAGAGGGTGAGGGGAAAAGAGGAAGTCCAGGATGGGCTCAAACATAAGAACTATGATAAAGATGGTTCGAGCCGGCGGGCTTTTGTTCTGTGGTACACAGGGTCACTGTGGAATAAAAGCTACTCGTTCGTTGGCACCGACCAACAACCGCATCTTAGAAGAAAATACGGCCAGAAAACTCCTTGAAAGAGAGGGCAGCAAGACTGCATCTCACCACGTACATGTCTTCCTGACATGCTCTCAAGAAGACTTGGTCTCTGGAAAGGGACAGCATATATGGTAAAGCACAGGGCCAGTGGGGGAAAAAATGCAGATCCTCACCAAGACAGACTGACATAGTGGCCACAACAAGGGGCTCAGAGACAGCAGTAGGGATGAAGGGGCCATGCCGGACAGTATTTTGTTCTGTTGCACACCAGGTCGCTCACTGTGAGTGAGAGCCGACGCAATAGCATCTGTTGGCAACAAAAACAAGCAAAGCACTCTCCTCCTTGCTCACTCAGTATTGTCTTTGGGAGATTTCCCCTGATGCCCCCCCCCCCTTCTAGCTAGTCCCACAGACAGAGATACATGTTTCCAGTGGCACCTTCAGTTTGCCGGGGCTACAGCAGGTGTCCTTTTCTCTGTAATTTTATCACTGCAATTGTTAGTGTCCCTTGGTCTATCTATTAGATCACTACTCTGCTTTCGCTCTCCCCAAACCTGAGCCATAGAAGGCCATTGGTAAATGTGTATTAGCTGGTTATTGCTTTGATTTGCTAAAGCAGAAACTCAAGCACATAAAAGGCTAAGTTTGTTACTAGAGGTTATCCCAGTAATCACTGGCTGAACATAGCCTAAAGCTTTCCATTCTGCTTTTTGGACTGTCTCTAGGGGCTCTCTGAGTCCCTAAGATGGGCTCTCACTGCCAGTGAGTTGATTCCAACTCACAGGACAGCAGAGAACTGCCCCTGTGGGTTTCCAAGGCTGTAACTCTTTCCAGAGGAGGAAGTCTCCTCATTCCCAGGGGAGCAGCTGACAGTTTGGACTTTGCAGTTAGGCTACGGAGTGACCACTACGCCACCATAGAATGGAGTGTGGTCACTCAATGACTGTGATTCCTGGAGAAAGAACAGTACAGGGAAGGACTTTGATTTGCTTTCTCCTCTCCCTCCTCCTCCTCCTGAAAAGGGAATTCAACATGGAGTCTCTCCCGGCCAAATTGGACACTTGAAATCCCCTTCCTTCCACCAGCTGCTGCATTATCGACACCAGAAGGCGCTCTTTCTTTGCTGGCTTCTTTTCACCAGCACGTGGAGAGCACAAAAGACCTAAGTTTCCCTCCCTGCACAGTTGAGGGAATAGTGCCCAACATCTCCCTTCCCCAGCAGAATAAGGATACGCAACAAGTCCTGGTCCTTTGAGACTTGGGGGGTGGAGGGGAGGGGGATAGGTGTTTGGGGGAAGGGGAGGGTTGTCCCGTTTTAATCAGTTTTGCCAAGGCCCGGCCAGATAAAGAACTATGTTTCCGGTTACCAGCGCTCTTATGGATCCACGATGGATTGCTCCGTGTCCTGAATCGAATTCATTTGCATCGGAACGCATTGAAAGCATACTAGGTACTCAGCAGCGCAAAGCCCTTAGCCATGACCTTCCAAATCGAAGGACTCTACCTTGAGGCTTCAGGCGTGCAAGTGGCACAAATT
>PVJH01009485.1:0-78853 GCA_004026705.1 Nesogale talazaci
GATGAGCGATCTCGAACAGAGTGGCACACACGACGAGTATGTGATAAGACCCTCTGCCTCCGTGAGCTGAACTTGACAGCCAATGACGGGTAAGATCAGGAGCACTCTTTACCAACCTAAGACAGGCCATGGTGACATTAGAAGGCCATTGACCGATGACGGGTAAGGACTGAGTGTGTGTCCTGACAACCTAAGACAGACGAAGTTCCCGGGAGGATATTACTTGAAAAAATAAAAAAGGGGGACCTGTCAGGAGCCGGCCAGCCCAGACATGCTTGACCTGGCTACAGGCCGAATATGCCTGAACTCTGTTGCAGTTTGTTGCCTGGGTTTGTAGTTTGTCGCCTTTGTAACTGTAAACAGCCCTGGCCTCTGAAGCCCGACTTGCAGCTGTGCTGCCATTCACTTGTTAATTTTGAAGATCACGATATGCTAATTGCCTAAGCTTGCTTGCCCTATAAAACTGGCTTACTTCTCACAAATAAAAAAAAAAAAAAAAGAACCCCACCCCATCCCAGAAAAGATGTAACTACTGACACAACATATGTATGTATGTATGTATGTATGTATTTATACATTATGATGAGTGCTGTATGAGTCCCCAATAAAATGAATTAAAAAAAATAAAAAAAAAGCTTTGCTTCACCCAGAACAATTTTGGTTTGGGTGGGGGAACTCTCTCATAAATTTAAATAATAATCAGATTAACCGGTCTCCCTTATAGGCATCTGACTATTATCCTATCATTAACAGTATGTTTCATGATATATCTTGAAATGTTTTTTGTTGATTAATGTAATGCCATTAGTTTGCCATTCCCAGAGTTCATATGAAGTCAAACGCATTACTATAAAATCACAGAATGTCTTAACAAAAATACCAAAATGTGAATCTATTATTCCTATATGTATCCTCCATCTAGGTTTATCCACTTCTGAAGGAGCTGCTACCATCTCCTGAACATTGACACTCTTGGGTGTTTTTTTACCACATCAAAACACCAATTTTAGCATCTAAAAAGACTCAAATGATGTTCCTCTTAAATATTCTTTGAGTGTAATAAATAAAAAAAGTCTGAAGAGGCAACTTCAGGGCAGTAGGATGCTTGAGGTAAGGTTTCCCAATTGAATTCTTCTAAAATAATCCTTGCTATCCTTGAAAAATTAGTATGATGAGAAAAAAAATTCAATGCAAATTTTCTGGTCTTTTTCTTATTCATGCAGCTTTCATTTTTCCTAAAACTTCTGCCATTGTGATCATTTTATGTCCTGAAAGAAACTCTATCAAGTTTTCCCCTTTGGGATTCCAAAAACACTTTCCATAACCTTCTCAGTTGGCCTTTATGCCTTGAATTTAACTAGCTCAGCACACCCACTCAGAAGCCACTGTTTTGAATGGATCTTTTTCCCAAGGCACCCTAATAAACCTAGTCTCATACAACTGCCGGCAAAGTTCTACTCTGTACTATAGTTTGCAATGAATCAGAATCAACCCAAAAGAAGTGGGTTTGGCTTGGGGTTCAATGAGATTAACCTCCCCACTATAAAAGGGAAAACTAAAACCAGAAGCCCACGGCCATAAAATCAGTTCTGACTCATAGTTATCCCGATATAGGATTTCTAAAACTATAAATTATTATGTAAACAGTCTTCTCTTCTTTTTCATCCAGAGTGACTGGTAGGTTTGAACCACTGACCTTGCAGTTAGTGGCCCAACACTTAACCCAATACCTAAGGAGTGCCCCTGGGGAGCAAAGAACTCTTCAAGAAAGATAAAGTTGAAAGGCTTGTTTTACCTGACTTGAGCACCTATTATGGAGCTACATTGGCCAAAACAGTGTAGTACCCGTATAATGACATATTCAGATGAATGGAAAATAACTTAAAACCCCAAAATGAAATCATCCGCATACCGACAAATCATCTTTGATAAGGTCCTGTAATGTTAGTCTGGGTAGACTAGAGAAACAAATCCACAGAAAATCATATGTATATAAGAGAGTTTTATATAAAGGGTAAGTGTACATTAAGAAAGCATCCCAACCCAGTGCTGTCCAAGCCCGTAAGTCCAACATTAGCCCATATGTCCAACACCTATCTACAAAGTCCTCCTCAATCTCACAAAACACTCAATGACAACAACTGCAGGAGGAAAGCCAAATCAGTGAGCATGTAAGCCTCTCAGTACTAGCAGGGGCCTCCACGCCACTGCTCCTGCACCCAGGGTTACCTCAGGGTAGGTCCATGTGGCTTCTCCTTAGGGATGTCTTGCAGGACATGAGCCTTGCCAGATGAAGCAGGGAACTGACGCAGGCGGTCGCATGCTGGTCTGACAGCAAGAGACCCGAGAACCAGAAAGGCAAGGCTCACCAAGCCATTTATCTCTCTGCCTTTTAATTAATCCCACATGTGCTAATCATCCATGTTGGCACAATAAACCTCAACTATCTCAGGGCTCAAAATATATCAAATGGGAAGCGGAGACCTTCTTCAACACGTAGAGCTGGAAAAATGAAGCAAGACCTTTATCTAACTCCATACACAAGAATAAATCCAAGGTGGACCACAAACCTCGAGGTAAAACCCCAAACTATTCAGGCCATTAGTGAGGGGATTGGGATAGGAACAAGATCTTTGACACAGGGAACACATAGGCTATCAGAAATAGGGAAGGACACAAACACAGAAGAAATACACATTGACAATTGAGACACACTAGAGATAAAATACCTGTGCATACAAAATAATTTGCCAAAAGAGTAATAGGAACCCCCCCCCACAGACTAGGAAAACATCTTTAGCAATGACACAACAAACAACGGCCTCGTTACTAAAATCTACTATATTCTGCTAGCCTACAATAAGAAAAAACAATAGCTCATTGAGGAGGTGGGCAAATTTCTGAAAAGAAGTTTCACAAGGGCAGAAATTGAATGGTCAGTAAACATATGAGAAAGTGTTCTTGAGCATGAGCCATAAGAGAAATGCAAATTAAAACAACTTTGAGATACCACTTAACACCCTCAAAGATTGTCCAATACAAAAAGTCAGAAAGCAACAAGGGTTTGTGGTGAGACAGGGACTCTCATCCACTGTTGGTGGTCCTGTAGTGTGTGCAGCCATTATGGAAGTCATTCTGGCAATATCTAAAACAAATGGAAATTGAGCTGCCATGTGATCCAGAAATCCCCCTACTGGGCATAGACCCAGAAGACATAAGAAACCGACTACAGCAGATATTTGTGATCCAGTGTTCTCTGTGATGCAGTTCACAACAATCACAAAGAGTTGGAAACAACCCACATGTCCATCGACTGACAAAAGGATTAAAAAACTGGCACACACATGCAATGGAATACTGCACATCCCTAAAAAGCAGTGACGAACACATGAAGCACATTGTCTCAAGGGAAGAGTTGGGGGAAATTATGCTAAGTGATGTAAGGCAAACACAAAAGAACAAGTACGACATGCACCCACTGAGGCAAGCTTAAAAAGCACAAGAACCCTAGGAGAAAAGCCACCAAATGCATAAAATCCCAGACCGAGGCCCAGGCACTCTGGCAGGGCTCAGATCCAACCCAGGGATTCAGATGGCAGTCAGCTAAGAAGGCGGATGAAAGGGAAACAAAGAGAATGTGGAGAGTCAGAGGAACAGGGCACTCACCCACCCATGGGGGCGGGGGGGGGGGCGGGGAGGCAGGGTGTTGTTTATATATCCACAGGAGAGGAAGAGAGGAACCAGATCTCAACCTGGTACAGCCATCTTTGAGGGCAACATACTGACATGACGCGTGAACTAACAGAGAGGTCTGTGAGGTCAGTCCCAATCCCAGGTAAAATCAACTCCCTCCCCAGAAGAATGCAGTAGAGAGGACAGCACTGAAGATACAGCCCCAGGAGAGTGATGAGCCTGCACAGACCACAGGGGAGCAAACTATGCAAGATGGAGGGAGGGGAGGAGGGAGGGACAAAGGGAAGAGGGAGAGAGAACATCATCCTTGCCCACTGTGGTAGTTACATAATCTGGTGTCGATTGAGACTTGAGAAGATTAAGAGGGAAGGGGTGGAATCTAGTCTGTCACTCAGGTCATAGCCAATGAGGCCTCTCTGTATGGGCATGGTCTTCTGAGGATTCTGGGAGCTTCTGTATTTTCCTTATTGGAGGAGGGAGACACTCTTTCTCTTGCTCTCTGGTAATTGGACCAGCATTTGGTTGCTAGTGTTCTGCCTCAACTTGTGAACTACACTACTTGTGGGACACCCAACCTGTGGAGGTGTTGCTAGAGCTTGAGGTTCCTTCAAGACCTGCTTCATCACACTTCTGGTGTATACATCACTTGACCTTGGGACTGTCAGATCCTGTTGTCTGGCTTACCATTGGTGACCCGCCCTGCTGTTTGCTACCTGTGACTGGACTACCTGCATTTCCTAAGGAAGACTCAGCTCTCTGCTTTCTTGACCTTAGACCCAGCGACCCTAGTGAGTTGAAGCACTTCTAATATATTAACTGTTCTATGGAAGTGAATTGAACTGAGTCCTCTGTAATGCCATGTGGACTAATTAGCTGTCATATCCCTTCATGTCATGTATAATAATAAGTGTCCTGGTTTTGTTTCTCTAGAAAACCCTGTCTAACACATTCACCAAGCCCTGAGGACCACACCCCTGCTTGGAGCAGCCAAGACACAGAGAGAACCATAGGGCTGGCCCTACCGTGAGATAAGACAGCTCCTCACTGACGCGCTGCACTGCAGGGGTGAGCACTGGAGAGACAGTGCTGGGTGAAGCACCAGAGTGAAACACAAAGGAAGCACAACAGAGCAGCAAGGGGAACAAAGCAACAAAGTCCCCAAGGACTCCAGAAAACAGACTTCAGACTCAGAGGGCAGAACTTGGCACCTCGTCAGACTCAACCAGAAAATATGCATAAGGGTCAGCAGACAGGCCTGGAACTATTTATAGCCCCCCCCCCAACTTTTTATTTTCTTCTTCCCTGACCCCCTTCATGGCTATCTATATAAAACAGGCAAAATAGACAATCCCAAGGAGAAAACAATGGGACCAACAGTTCCAGGGAATATAGGGGAGAAGGAAGTGGGGGAAAAGAATAGGGGAGCCAACAAACCCAAGAAGAAAAAGGAGAAAAATAAAAACCCAGGCATGAGGGAGCAACAAGAAATCTAAAAACAATGGTGAGGAGGGTATAGAATGCCTGGTGGGGTTTTTTTCCAAGTGCAACGTAGCCGGGAGGAATTACTGAGAGCTGGATGAAGGTTGGACGTGCTAATGGGACAGGAAGAATGAAAATGTAAATAAGGGAAAGAACTAGAAGATAACAGACATTTATAGAGGTATAACTATAAGCATGTACATATGTAAATATATTAGTATATAATGACAGGGACATAAGTCTATGTACATATATTTATATACAAACGATCAAGGCAGCAGATGGACACTGGGCCCCTACTCAAGTCTTCCCTCATTGCAAAAACATTGTTCTAATAACCAGGTATTCTGTGATGCTCACCTCCCTGACACACTTGCTTAAGTCAAAATGGGTACGTAAGCAATTGTAATGAAAAAAATTGATGGTGCCCAGCTATTAGAAAATATAACATCTGGAGTCTTTAATGCTTGATGTTAAACTAATGACCATCTAGCAGGAAAGCAACAGGGCCCGCATGATAGAAGCACACCAGTCTGTGGGATCACAATGTGTCTATAGGATCAGGAATGAGGCCTAACACAAACAACCGTATCTATGCAAATAAGGGAAGTCAAAGTGGAGACCCTAACCCCATCTGTAGACAATTGGACATCCCCTCACAGAAGGGTCATGAGGAAGGGACGAGCCAGCCAGAGTGCAGTATAGCACTGAAAAAACACACCCCATTCCTCTAGTTTTTAATATTTCCCCCCCACCCACCATCATGACCCCAATTCTACCTTAAAAATCCAGTCAGACCAGAGCAGGTACCCACATAATCCAGGAAAAGTAACCCCCTCGGGAACCATAATGGGAGTAGCTATACCATGAGGGTAAGAAGAACATGGAGAGAGAAGACCTATAATGAGCAAAAAAAACATGGGTGAAGGGAGACAGCAGATGGTGTGTGATATAAAAAAATAATAACTCATAATTTATCAAGTGGCCACCAAGGTGGAAGGGTGAAGGAGGGAGGGGAAAAAAGAGAGCTGATACCAAGGGCTCAAGTAGAAAGAAAATGTTTTGAAAATGATGGATGCAACATATGTACAAATATGCTGGATATGATTGATATATGGATTGTTATAAGAGCTGTAAGAGCCCCCAAAAATGGTCTATAAAAAAAATTTAAGGAGTTCCTGGGGGTTTCTTGAAGAAGTGTACTTGACTGAGAGATGTTATCTGCAGCCACTCACTGCTCACAGACTTGGTACATTTAAACACGCTTTAATTAGAATAAACTGGGGCCTGCATCAAGTGAAACTCCAGTAGTAATATTTTTACTCCCTCCCCATGCAATTGTCTAATTCATAATTGCCCATTACAGTCCATTTTAGCTCATTAATGCTGAGGATATCGATCTGTATGCATTCCACTTCGTTGCTGATGACTTTCAATTTTCCCAGATTCATACTTGGTACAAAACATATTTCCATGACCTATTAACCATACTGTCCATGCAAGGTCAGCAAAGGAAGGTCCCCAAAGCTTTATTCCTTCATCTACACCATTGAGGTAGACTCCGCAACTGTGCCTCTGTCATCTTCTGATGGACCTCGAATCTCAGGAGCTCATCTTCTGGCATTAGACCATACTACGCTTGCTCTCCTGCTAGCTATAAGGTTTTCATTGACCAATTTTGTAGAAGCACATCGCCAGGTTCTTTTTGCTAGGGCTAAGATCTGTTGCAACCTTACCCACCACGAATGACGCTGTTGCTTCAGCATCACAGCCACATGCAAGCCATCACAGCTCAACAGACAAGTGGTGGAAGCATGTCCTGGGGGTCGAAGACCAGGAGACTTTGACCTAGATGGCAGAAAGGGTGTGCTTGCAAATGATCACCATGCACTCACACGCCATAGAGGAAGGATGTTGTGTTCTCAGAAGCTCCATCAATGACACAGCACCAGGAGAGTAGAAAAGACTGCTGGTCCTGGTCTGATATATGGTACTCCGTAAATATTTGTGGAATAAAAAAATTGATCCAAGAATAAAATGTTCCAGGTTCCTCCGGGGTCGGGGGTAGGGGAAGGGATAGACAATAAAAATATTTTACTAGCCTACAAATTTCATTAGACATAGCATTTCCATCTACTTCAGTGTTTAATTCTAAAATGTCAAAGACATTCCTAATCCAAAACAAACCTCTGTGAGACATGTTTTGGGTGAGTTAAGAGAGATTGTTCTTAAGTATCCAAACGGTAAACACAAGGAGGAAGTGGGAAGAATGCTGTTGCATTGTGGGAACCACAATCCCTGTCATGAATCATGAGTGAATTGTTGAATGGAAAATCAATTTGCTCTGTAAACTTTCACCCAAATCACCATAAAGTTCGTTACAGTCTCCAGAGTCGCCAAAGCCCAGCTATAAAATAGAATCCAGAAGGGACCGACTCCAATCAAATCTGCGGAAGGGAAAACTTGATACTTCCATTTTCATTTCTTCAGAGGTGACCTTGGGAGTTCAGTAGAGAAACATGATCAAGTAAGGTAAGAGAAACAACTCCTGGCTGGTCAGGAACCCTTGCCATTTGCCCTGTACACCTGCGCGATATTGAAGGAAGAAACAAGGACTGCTGCTCTTTAGTTCTTTGTCTATATGTGATGGAGTCTAAGGATGGTTTTGTGCAGCATAATTTTTATTTAAAGAAAAGAATCTCGGCGAGGACGCTGTCTGCTGGGTGGTGGATCTGTGGTGAGGATCCCTCGGGAGAGGGAAGCTGCCCTCTAGGGAGGACGAGGCTTACTGATGGGAGGGGCAAGGCAAAGGTCACATTTGAGGGAGTTGAGGCGCAGGTCTGAAGGAGGGAGGGGAGGACCTGGTGGGACCTCTGGGAGGGGGGGAGACAGAGGCTGCTTTGGGGGACACTAGGTTGGGAGTGTCCTCGGTGGTGTGAAGCGGGTGGGCAACATTGAATTCAGGTGTCTGGGGATATCCCTGCAACCCAGGCCAGGAATGCTGGGACTATGAATCCTGGATCTTGCTGGTGCAGGGCCTGCGGCAGGGGCTGCATCAGTGAGATCCCCTGTGGGCACGCCACTGGGTGAACTGGATTCTACCTCCAACACACTTGTAACCTGAGGACTTATGTCAGAAAATACATAGTGTCTGAGGAAGCACAAGACAACTGTGCCAGAGTGGTGTACTGTTATTGGCTGGCGGACACAAAAGGACTTGCTACATCAATGCCCTATGTGTTGTATTAAGATGTGTATTATTCTGGCAATCCTGTGACGTCACGGGTATTCTGTTTTATTGTGTTTATGGTTGTTCATATGAGGGTGTGTCTCAGCGGTGTTATGCCATTGGGGGTCACCCTCTTGAAGTTATGTTCGTTGATTTGCTGTTTTTCAATAAATGAACCCCAGGATTGATAGAGCGAGCCTATAGGGACAGCAAATAGAATAAGAGGTGGGGGATGGGAAATGGAGAAGATAAAAGGGAGATGATATCAAGCAGCCCAGAAAGGAAAAGTATGTCTGGAGACTGATGAGGGAAGCAATCATACAATTCTGTTTGACATGACTGAACTATGCAATGATATGACATGTACTCTGATAACTCCTAAGTAATAACAAATGAAAGAAGAAGGAAATAGCATTAATCCAGAATGGGGTTGACACTCGCATTAAATCCTAGCACCAACTTAAGAACATTTAGTTCGTAGAGCATGATCCTGCTTGATACTCACCCTCAGGAAGTGAACATAGAAGATACGGGTGTAACAGCAAAATATGGTGAAGAATTTAGATGGTGTGTGGTTATCAGATAAAATGCCTTCTGGGATCTTCAAGGCCCGTCTCCTAACAAACAGTTCTTTAAGTAAGAGGCCAACTAATTCCACACGGAAGAAGCATATCATCACCAGTCACCGAAGGATCGTGATCCATATAATCAAAAGTCGAAGGCAGTATCTGTATCAGAGTCTGCATTGTGAGAACCTGATGTGCAAAAGATTCATTTGTGGAACTGCATAGAAAATAAGCTTCTGGAGAACTCCTATCTAAAATTGAGGGATAAGAGGGGAGTGGTCAGTAAGCAGAGTGTTTGGGAGAGAAGAGTATAGAAGATCAAAGGCATAAATCTGATGACTCAAATAGCTAGAACTTTGTCAGTAGACACCCCCTCCCTACGACGCAGGCTGGATCTCATTTGGATTCAAAAATTTTCTGTATTTTTAGTTGGCATTGTTTGGGGGAGGGAGGCGCTACTTGTTCATATTAGGGTATAACTCAGAGGTGTTACATCATTGGAGGTCACCTTTTTAAAGTTGTTATATCTGAAACCCAGGACTGATGAACCTAAAGAGACAGCAAGTAGAATTAGGATTTGGGGGTAGTGAGGTACAGTGCGGGGCGGGGTGGGGGGTGTGGTGTAAGCGGGAAATCATGTCAAGGAGTCCATGTGGGAAAAGAATGTCTGGAAACTGATTATGGTAACAACTGCACAATTCCACTTGATGTGGTTGAACTGTGGAATGATGTATCAATTCCAATTAATGAAAAATTTTAAAAATAAAGAAAGGGATCTTACTTGAAGACAACCATTTCCACCAACCATAAATTGATATGAAAAATAGCTTCTTTTCATTCCTTATAATGTCTTTCCCCCAATAAACCAAGGAACTGGTGCAATATAAAAAGAGACCAGAATGTATGGGTTTAGGTCAGAACTCCGCAAGCCAATAACCATATACCCTTGATCAAATCTAAGCCTCGATTTTGCCAACAGTAAAACTGGGGTAATGAAAACTTCTATGCCCCTAACAAGTGATGGTCTCAGAAACCCACAGGGGCAGTTCCACCCTGTCCTCGGGGTTCACTATTGGTGGACATTAAATCCATGGCTGGGAGTTCTTATTTTGTTTTTCTGTGACTCTGATAAGAATATGCATATGAAGGCAACCTTTTAAAATGCTTTATCAGTGTCAAGACCCTATAGTATCAGAAATGCCCAGAACAGGGCCTACTTCCATTTATGTACAATCCCCCAAAATACTCAGAACATGTATTTTTAACTGGTGATAGTTGGGCCTACTTCCATTTAGGTACAATCAAAGCCAGAGGAAGGAAATTGGGGTGTCTGGGATGGGGAATAAGCACTACTCTACAAACTCCCTTTTACCTTCCACTGTGTCTCAGCCCAACTCTATGAGGATCCTAACCAACTACATACATCTGAGTTGCACGTCATCGACTCTGAAAGCTATTTGGGGGAAAAGTAAGATACATCCAATGACTTGTTCCAAAGTCTCTTGGCAGAGTCCAAACAGCAAATGAATTTAGAGACAGCAAGGTGTCTGATTTAATTTTGTATTCAATAGCCATGTAATCATTCTCACCATATGCTAAAATATAAGTAGTGGCTTATGAACAAAGCTGACAAACTGAACTTGATACAGGGAGGATGGCAGTCCTTCATGTTTGTTTTTTAAGTGAACGTACACAGAGTCAGACAAGTTCAGAGAAACAGCCATTCAGAAGCATAATCCTGAACAGATGGCTCTTCTCTACAGGCTATCTCTGAAGGGAGTTTTTCTCAAGGTAAATAGAAACAAATGCTTTGGTGCATTGTGTCCCAAAATAAAGATCTCACAAGGAGCATTTTCCAACAGGAAAAAAGAGTTTCTTATTAGATCACATTTTATGACAAAGACAAAAACTGGTTTTTGAACTAGACATTCACTGCCATTTCATCATTTAAGAAAATTTACATTTAGATAATAGACAATATACTTGGCTCCTTCTAAGATACTTAGGATGTTCCATTGTAAATCTGTTCAATCTACCTCTGACTTCTCCCTTAGTTCCCAACATTATTAAACCACAAAATCGCTTTTCTCACTTTATTAAAAAAAAAAAACTCCTCTTTTTTTTTTGGGGGGGGGGGAGCATCACTGTCCTCTGGTAGTTGTGGGAGCTACCCAGCGCTGCTCCTGAGAGCCACCGCTGGATTTGAACTGCCAAGCCCACGGGCCGCAGTCCCTCACTCAACCACTTATGCCACTGGGGCTCAGCCCCAAAAAACTCTTCTCTTAATATTCCATAAATGAGTACCTTGTTTTGAAGAGGACAGTATATTGTTCTTTCATTAACTTACTTATTTTTTAAAATAACATTTATTCTTAAAAACACCATCCAGAGCTGAGCCCTGGTGGTGTAGTGGTTGTATGCGGGGGCTGTGGCCCACAGGGTTGACGGTTCAAATCCAGCAGCAAATCCAGGAGCAAGGCTGGGCCTCTTACTCCCACCAAGGCAGTGATGCATAAAAAAAAAATTTTTTTTTAAACACCATCCAGGAACCAACACTGTGAAAGAATAAAAGGCTTACAAGTCTCAATTTTGTCCCCGAGGAGGTGACATTGAAGACATCTCATAAGGACTCTTAGTCTCCATATTTGGCTCTCCCTCTGACAAACCCTATAAGGACACACAGATGCATAAACAAAAGTCACTTTTTTTAATAACACAGAACAATCTGCTACCTTCTCTGGTTCAGTAATGCCCAAAATATGGTATGCAGAACAGTAAGATACACAGCTTATTTTAAGTAGAGCAGTAGGTACGTAATTTCATGTCAACTTGATCAATTTGGGGATCCAGCCTGTCAGTGGAGTCCCACCTGAGAGTGCCTCCTGGTGGTTGTGGCCTTCTCCTGAGGATTCTGGGAACTTCTTCTCTTTCTCCCTTCTTCTCCCTCTGTTACCTTCCTATTAACAAGCCATACAGAGGCAGGCTGAGACCTGTGTTAGTCAGGCGGCAGAGACCTGCACCGGCCCTGTTATGCTTCCACCACCACTGGCTGCACCTCCACTTTGCACCCACCGACCTGTGATCTTCCTGCCTTCTGCATCATTGCATGTGACTGCGTGAGTCTGAGGGGAGAGGTTTTGACTAATTTCAGACTTAGGGGCTAACATCGGATTTATGGTCTTGATCTGGGCCAGGATATTTTTTCAAGATACAATCGCTCTTTCATATAAAGCTCTGTCTTACACATATGTGAGTGAGTCTAGATTTGTTTCTCTAATCAAACCAGCCTAACGCAGTAGGACATAGATAAAACTGTAGTGGTTATGGGTTTATTTTCATGTGTATCAGGAAAACATATACAGACCCAGAACATGATTTCACAAATATTGGGGTGTAGGATGAATCTAAACTGGTAGCACTGTAATAGTTCACCTTGCGCAGCCATGAACAATTACAAGAGCAAGAGTCAGGTGTGGCCGTGAGTGTTTCCAGCAGACCATCACAACATTAGCGACACAGGAAGTATAAGGATAATAGGTCATCAAGAGATTGCCTTGTATCCTGAGTTTCCATAAGCACCACTTAATCTGAGATTAGCTATATTGTTCCTTCCAGAAACTAACAATCACTTGATAGTCAAAATATAAACAAAACTGGATCATGGCAGTCTGCCTGTACCTTTCCTAAGTATACGCACAAACAATTTGTTCTGTCATTCATGACACTGCCTATTGTTTCACCTAGGATCTGATATTGGTTGCAATGGCCACACAGAACCCACAACCAATTCTGATGATTAAAGGACTTATTAAGGAAGTTAACATGTTGCAATGCTGCTGAGCACATAATCCTAGAGGCTGGATTACATGAAGAAGGACGAAGCATCAGGATTTAAGGGAGGCTTGTTAACAACTGGCAACATGCAGATGACACAACCCTGCTTGCTGAAACTGAAAGGGACTTGAAGCACGTGCTGATGAAGACCAAGGATTGCAGGATTACAACTTGCTATTGAGAACACCAAAATCCCCCCAACTGGGCCAATAGGTAACATCATGATAGAGAAGAAATTGACGTTCTCAAGGATTTCAGTTTACTTGGCTCCACAATCAACTTAGTATCTGACTCAAGCCATGATCTTGTCAATTGCCTCCTGTGTATATGAAAGTTGGACATTGAATATGGAAGACGGGAGAAGAATTCATCATGCATCTGAATTCTGGGTGTTGGTGAAGAATTCGGAAAGGACCATGAACTTCCATGGACTGCCAAAAAAACAAACACAGCTATCTTGGAAGAATTCCAGCCAGAATGATCCGTAGGCAAGGATGACTAGACTTTGTCTCACATATTTTGGACACATTTCAGGACAGGCTCACCCCTGGAAAAGGACAAAGAGCTTGGGAAGGTCAAAAGGCAGGGAATAAGAGGAAGATTCTGAACAAGTTGGATAGACACCATAGCAACAACCATGGACTCAGATATAACTGTTGTGAGTGTGGCACCAGACCAGGTAATGTTTTGTTCTGTTGTTCAAAGGATTGCTTTGAGTCAGAACCGACTCAATAGAATCTAACAGCAAGAACAAGAAAGAGAGGTGCTCTGGGGGCGCCCCCCACACACACACACACAAAAATGGGTGATTATAACAATATAATTTGCTGTCGTTGTTAGGTCCTGATTCATAGCAACCCTATGTACAACAGAAAACACTGCCCAGCCCTTTGCTGTCCTCACAATTGTTCTTTTGTTTGAGCCCATTGAGGCAGCCCCTTGTCGATCGATCTTGCCAAAAGTCTTCCTCTTTTTTATTGCCCTTTTATTTTACCAAGTATGAATAGCGTTCTTCTCCAGGCATTGGCCTCTTCTGATAACATGTCCAAAGTTCATGACATGAAGCTTTACCACCCTTGCCTCTAAGGAGCATTCTGACTATACTTCTTCCAGGACAGACTTGTTTGTTGTTTTGGTAGTCTGTGGTGTCTCCGATTCTTCCCCAGCACCATAATTCAAATGCATCAATTCTTCTTCAGTATTTCTTATTCAATGTCCAACTTTCACGTGTTCTTAAGGCTATTGAAAATACTATGGCTAGGGTCAGGCATGCCTTAGCTCTCAAAGTAATAGTCTTGCTTTTAACAATGCTTTAAAGAGGTTCTGCATGACAGATTTAGCTGCCATTTGATCTCGTGACTGCTGTATGTGGTATTAAAAACAAGTGACCAAAGCAGGGTCCAATTTACAATGCTGATATATTATTTCCTGACTGCATCGATTTTTTGAAGTATTTCGGTGGTCATTCTGTCCATTTCTAGAGACTTTCTTTTGCTAATGACTACGGTGCAGCTTGGACCTCGTTCAGTACCCTAAGTTCTTGATCATTTGCTACCTCTTGAAATGGCCATCATTTCAATTCCTTCCATCTCCATGGCATCATTCAATATTTTGCCCCCAAATCCTTCAATGCTGCAACTCAAGGCTTCATTTTATCTTTCAATTCTTTCAGCATGAGGTTATCAGGGGGTGATCAGGCCTCTGATATATTCACCGCAAGCGTTCAACAGGCAGTTGTGTAGCGATAATTATTATTTATTATAACACCGATATAGAGATTATGAGAGAGAGAGAGAGAGAGAGAGAGAGAGAGAAGAGCATTACAAGTTACATATATATCCTTTCATGATGCATGCTCACCTCCACCCCACTAGATGGTCCACGTGAAGAGAGTGACAGGTGAGCGGCAGCTTGGATGGAGGAAGGCTAGAGAGAGAGCCTCTATCTTATGTCCCATTCCTATATACCTTCTGGAGCTAAACCAGGCCCCCAATTACAGGTAAGGACATATGTCACAGGAAGGGGCTGTGCCTTATGCACACATTATAGGAAAAGGGGGCTATTGGGGTCCCATGCGGGGAGACAAGACCCCAGACTCCTGGATGTGGCTAAACAGGTTAGGCTAGAGACCATTAGCATCAGCATGTGAATCTGCCCACAGGCCTCAAAGAAATACTGGCAGATAGTCTGGTTAATCTTTGGAGCATAATGATTGTGGAGAAGTTCTGTCTGCACCCAACAGAGGTAAAGCCGAGTATGTCCTTCCCTTTCGGTTTTCTAATTGGAGACATTTGTACATCGCACTATAATGCTTGACTCTGTTCTCTAGAGCTGCCTTCAAGCTCTTTCTCGTCAGCTCTCTCGTGTCTTCCAGATACTTTAGCTCCTCAGATTAAGAGCAAGTGTCAGCGTCTCCCCTGATAGCCACCGCAGGTCCTTTTGTTCTTTGCCGTCTTCTTCGTGATCTCTTATCTTTCGTCAAGGAGTCCTGGCAGCATCATGGAGGACAAGTTGGGCTGCTAACTGCAGATTTCATCTCCAGTTTCTCTGCAGGCAAGAGATGAGGCTTTCCGCCTCAAAAACCCAAAGGGGCAGTTCTGCTCTATCTGACAGGACAGGGGTTCTCAGCCTCCCTCATGCCGTGACTCTCTCATTCACTTCCTCATGTGGTGGTGATCTTCCATCAGAAAATTATTTTCGTTGCTGCGTCATCACTGTCACTTTGCTACTGTCATGAATCAGGCGAGCCCTGCCAAAGGGTTGTTCGACTCCCCAAGGGGTCTCGACCCACAGGTTGCGATCCACTGCTATAGGGCCGCTAAAAGTTGAAATCAACTCCATGTCAGTGAGTTTTGTTTTGGTAATTTTGCTTTCTTGATCACAGCCCACTCCTCATCTGATCTTTGTATTCAAAACCTTCAATCTGTTCTTGAGATGGTCTCTAAATTCAGGTGGACCGTACACTCAAGGTTGTACTGTGAATCCTGCGGATTTGTTTCATGTTCTTCAGCTTCAACTTAAACGTGCGTATAAGCAATTCGTGTTCGATTCCGCTCGTCTGACCCTTGTTTGGGCTGAAAATAAGGAGGGTCTCCATCGTCTTTTCCCACAAATGTAGTCAATTTAATTCCTGTGCACTCTTGAGGGAGCTCACATGCAAAGTGTTTGGGGCCGGAAAAAAAAATGTACTTGCAAACAAGGAAGTGGTGGGTCTTGCAAAATTGTGTGATATGATCTCCAGCTTCATTTCTGTACCAACACTGGGAAGATTCTTTCTGGTCACAGTGACATTTTTCATCAAAACAGTTTTGCTGGTTTTTTTGTAGTGACTGATTTAAGAGAATCGCCATCTGTGAAATTTTGTTTCCTGCTCAAGAGAAATGCCACAGAAACCGTTGTGATGTTGAACACAATTTACAAGGACAGCGCTATGGGAATAACTCAAGTATACGAGTGATTTTCCCATCTCAAAAAAAGGGGGAAATGTCAATTGATGACAAACCTCATTCTGGACATCCATCGATTTCCAGAACAGATGAAAATGTCAATTCGTAGTGCATCGAGTTCCACTGGGTCAGACTGCTAATCAAGCTTTCTATTCAGAGATTCTGGAAAGATTGCATAATTGCGTGTGTGACCCAAAAGGCCCGATTCATGGCACATGGGGACCGTCTTTCCCACTGATGCAAGCACCTGCTCACACAGCCATCTCACTGTGCCAGTTTTTGTGAAAAAACCAACACGCCTCTCTTGCCCCACTGGCCTCACTCAGCGGATCTTGTTCCATGTGTCTTCTTTTTGTTTCTGTGAATGAAAAGGGGCAAGAAAAAGAGTGATTTGACAATGCGGAAGAGGTGAAGGGAAAAAATGAGGGAGGTGCTATCCGCCATCTAAACAGATGCATTTGAAAAATGTTTCCAAGAAGGGAATCACAGATTTGAAAAATGTATTAAAATATAATGGAGAGTACTTTGAAGGTGATAAGGTTGTTTTGTAAAAAAAAAAAAAAATGATAATAATACATTCCAGGGGGTCTTGGCGGGGGTGGGGGGCAGATAGAGGGATTTGTAAAAACAAGACCAACCTTACCAAAAAAACCCACAAAAACTAAGGGGAGTTTTTTGGACAGAGACTCAGCAACCGCAGACATAAACTGGAGCTGAACATACAAGACACTGTTACTCGGAAATCAGTGCCCTTTCAAAAGTATTCAAAAGACAAGATACTTACAGAGCGGGGCGAAAAGGCAAGAATCACCCCAGATGAACCAAAGCCCTTGTACTGCGGCTTCCCTTCAGCTCGCTGCGCCAGCCGCTGTTACCAACCTGCCAGCGAGAAAGCCAGCGGGGAAGGCTGGCCTCAGTGGAGACTGGCCAAGGTATCCCCCCAAACAAGAGCCTCGTCTGAAAAGGCCCCTGCCAAGAAGGGAGGAAAGGTCCCCTAAGGAAAAACGGGACAGCTGATGCTGGCAAGGACGGAAGTAACGCGACAGGAAATGGAGATGCCGAAATGGACCGGCCCAGAGAGATAAAGGAACTGGATATGCCACGTAAAGTGTTTTTGAGCCCTGTGCACTTGCAGTGACTGTACGTTTGAAATACTACTCTTGATGGAGTTCTCTAAGCATGCAGGATTTTGTTTTCTTTCTTTCTTTTCTTAAGTTATGTTGTTAGCACGCAGTGTTAGAACACTTCAGTGTGGGGGGGGGGGCGATAAAGGGGGTGTCAAAAGTCACTACTAAGATGTCGCCAAAGCAGGACTGATGTGAAGGACAGCACCTTTCCCCGCCAGTTTTGAGAGACTTCCTTTTGGTTCTCAGGAGAAGGGATCCCCTGACATTGACATGCATCAGGCACCTTGTCATGAATGTCATATGGGAAAGGAGCCATTTGTTTTTACATCTCTGCACTCTCTCTCCCTCTCTGCCTTCAATGTAGATGTCACGTTCATCCACCCACAGACCTGTTGGGACCTGACCTCAAAACATTGCTTTTCAGGATATCAGACGACCTGGACACTGCAGTGACGTCATCCAGAAGGCATCCCTCAGAAAAGCAGCAGTTCCTTTTTTTTCAGATTGGGGATCTTCAGATGGGTAATTCTGCCCTGTTCATGTCATTTTGTGAAAGTCAGGTCAGCTCATGAAGATTTGTTAAACATCATGCTAAAGGTGAAATGTCAACCCTCGCTCTAAATCTTCTCTGATCAGAATATCAGATGAGGCCTCCTTTGGGTTGTCAATGGCTTTCTGATTTGGGGAGTCCATTAAAGAAGGGAGTTTGAAGGTTACTGTTAATGATTATCTGTCTATATTCTGCCTAAATACTATGATTGCTTATGAAAAGTATCTTTTATAAGCAAGATACAGTTTAGGTTGATGGGTGGGGGAGCCATACTTAAAGTAGAATAGGGAGTCAGAAATACCATTCTACAATGGACACAGACACGAAGAAAACAGAGGGAAACATGTAGTCATTCTACATGCAAAACATTCTAATGAGGAAACCAAGTAGTTCCCAAGAAAGAGCACACTGTCTTAAACTTGTGAAGAAAATAATCAATACCAAAGTAACCTCAAAGAAAATGAAAAAAGTTCATCAAAATTAAAAAGTGGAATATCACAAAACTCTAGTAAATGGCAAGATATCAGCAAAGAAAAAAGGCCAAGAAAATTTTCAAGCAAAAGCAACACAGTACAGAAATTTATGATGAACAAGAATCCAAACACAACATACAGAGACACACACAATAGGAAAATGACAGCAACAAATCCATGCATATCAACAGTGACATCAAAGGTAAACAAATTAAATGCACCAGCCGAAAGACAAAGAGTAGTAGCCTAGATAAGAAAACAAGACCCGCCAATATGCTGCCTACAAGAAACACACCTTAGACACAAAGACAAACATTTTAAAAGACTAAAAACCAATGGTGGGAAAAAATAAATCACTCTAATGGTAATCATAGACATCAGATGTGGCAATATTACTGTCTGATAAAATAGACTTCAAGGCAAAATCCATAAATAGTAGTAGGAGACTTCAATGCACCTCTTGAAATGAAAGACTGAATATCTGGAAGAAAATTCAATAAAGACAGAAGAATTAAAGAACACAATCACCTTGACTTCCTGGTCATATACAGACCAGTCCATCCAATAACACCACAATATGCATTCTTTTCCAGTACAAATAGACGTGCTCTAGAATAGACCAGTGTTAGGATTCAAAAGCAAACCTTAACGAATTTAAAAATATTGAGCTATCACAAACCATTTTCTCAGACTATAATGCTATACAATCTGAAATCATGGGGGAGATCAAATACATTGGAATGAAACAATACTCAGTTAGAAAGTCAGTGGATAATTAAAGAAACAAGGAGTCATCTTTTTAATTCCATGAAACAAATAGTAATGAAAATGCAACAGACTTTGGAACACAGCAATAGTCGTAGTCACAGGCATTGACAGCAATAAGTGCACACATCAAGCAAGAAGGAAGAACCAAGGTCAACATCTTCATCATCAGAAGAAAGAAATCAGAAAAGCAATAGAAAAATCAATACGTCAAAGAGTTGGTTGTTGGAGAGGATTCACAAAATGGTAGACCCACTGGCAAGCTTTACAAAGGAATAGAACATTCTCAAACCAAACTCACTGCCATCCAGTCAACCCAAACTCACAGCAACTCCTGTGGGCTTCAGAGATCAAACATTTTAACAGGAGTAGAAATCCTCCTTTTCCTTCCACTGGTCGGAGTGACCAGTGTTTTCAAACAGCTGACCTGGTGATTAGAAGCCCAGTGCAAAACCCACGATGTCACCAGAGCTCCAATGGAATACTATGGGATGCTAAAGAATAATGATAAAAAATGTGAAGCCCCTCATGGCACAGATGATTTGGAGAACATTGTGCTGAGTGAAATTAGTCAATCACAAACAGATTATTATTGTAAGATCACTGTTACAAAATGAAATCTAAGACCAAGTTTTTATACAAAAAAAAAAAGAGTCTGATGTTTCCTAGAACTGAGAAGAAAAGGCGTGAAGCTGTAGGCTGGAGTATAGACAGTTAATAATTTGGGTTAAAGAGACAACAACTTTCTCCATCAGGGAGAAGAGAAATCAGGTGGGGTGGAGGGCAAGACAAGCCTTTGGGAGTTATGATAAGTAGTCTAAATTGTTGAATACAAAATCAATTTTCTAAAATATAAACCCACACCTAACTTATAATTTCAGGGATTTTGTTTTACAAAGCAAACAAACAAAACACATGATTTTATGAGGGAGGAGTTTAAAGTTTTAAATATGAAGATTTAAAAATTATAAAAATAAAACCAATTACCCCTCCAGACACCATAAATACTCAAACTTATTGAAATTTGATAAGACTCATTAATTCAAAAGTTAACCAAAATATTTATACTAAAACAATAAATGAATAAAATATAATTGATGCATAGTCTATGAGACAAGTTTATGATTTGATAGATTATTATTAAAAGACACATATAAAATGATTCAGTTTCTTCAATGAGTGTGGTCCTCAACAAAATACAAAATTGAGGCACATTAGCTATACAATATAGTTATAATATATTTTACCCTCAATAGTGCAAACAAACCTTAACAAAGTTTAGGAAATATAAGATAAAGTGACATGTTATCTAAATGTCTTAAATGAAAGATTTCTATACAAGATTAATTCATGGAAGGAATCTACAACTCCTAGAACTATATGCGGCAATTTTTTAAAATGGTAAAAGTCATTGCCAAAGAAATGAAAATGAGATCATTTGGAAGGTTCAGTCCTGTTCTGTCAAAGAAATTAAATGATATAGAAGCAGAGGGGGCCAGTATTCTACCTTTATATAGTGAAGCAATATAAAATTACCAGCAGGGCAAAGACATTTATGCTTCTGGGGTTTTTTAATGAGCTTTTTAAATTTATGTTTCAGTGCTTCCTCACACTTAATAAGTATCTTAGGAAGAACACCAACTACCAAAGACTGTGTCTAGTATATACTTTATTGGAAATATGGATGTATATCACTTTCTGCCAAAAACCTGAATGAAGAAAGGCATTGAGGTTTTATTTAGATGAAGGATTATGAGCTCCCTTTTCTTTAAAATTCCTGTGTCTATGTTCATGAGGGGTTGTGGCCTGTAATTTTCTTCCATTGTACTGTCTGTCAGATTCTGTAATGTTAGTGGTTCTGCGATCCATGGAAGGCTAGCTTAATGTAATCAGTTAGGAAGTATTCCTTTATCTAGAGCTTTCTGGAAGAGTTTGTAAGACTTACACTATGTTTTCCTTAAGTGTTTAGCAGAAATCATCTGAAGCTGATGTTGTCTTCATCGGAAGTTGTTAAAATACAAATTCAATTTCATTACTAGAAACAGCATTATTCTGGTTATCTGTTTGTTTGTTTGTTTTGGTGGGCATCATTGCCTCTGGTGGTCATGGGAGCTACCAAGTGCTGCTCCTGAGAGCTGCCACTGAATTTGAACCGCCAAGCCCATGGGCTGCAGTCCCGCACTCAACCACTTACGCCACCGGGCCTCAGCTGTGGTTATCTGTTCTTGAATGTTGAAAAGCAGTGATGCTGGGCTGAGCCTCGGTGGCATATGGGTTGAGTGCGGGACTGCAGCCCACAGGCTTGGTGGTTCAAATCCAGTGGCGGCTCCCACCGCACTGGGTAGCGCCCATGACCACCAGAGGCAGTGATGTCCCCCCACTCCCCCCCATAAAAGCAGTGAGATTATTTTGAAGACTCAGGTGCACCTGATCCAAGCCATGGTATTTTCAATAGCCTCATGTGCGTGTGAAAGTTATACTTTATTCTTCAAATAAAGAAGAACGAAGAAAAACAAATAACTTTGAATTATAGTGCTGGTAAAGAAGATTAAAAGTACTGTGGACTGTGAAAAAACAAACATCTGTTTCGGAAGAAGTACAATCAGAATGTTCCTTAAAAGCAAAGATGACCAGACTTCATTTCAAGTACTTTGCACATGTGTTCAGGAGAGGCTAGTCTCTGGAGAAGGACAGCATGTTTGGTAAAGTATAAGGGCAGCAAAAGAAAGGAAGGCCCTCCATAAGATACTAGGGGGTACCCCTAAAAGCCCTCGTTCCCCTCCCAAAGTTATATATTTAAATTGTTTTACAAAACAGCCTTATATTTTTCAAGCCCATCTGTGTGGATGACTGACAGCATACCCATCATGTTGCTTCTGTTGTTGATATTTTCACCTTTTCCACATCATCACATAGCTTCCCTTTCATGTTCCTTTTCATCCACGGAAACCAAACGAAGTTGCATGGACCGAGCCCGGGTAAGTAAAGTGCATGGAGCAAGTGCTGTTTTTGCTAAAGATAGCACAGTGAGATGGTTATCACAGATATCATCATGGCAAAACCAGTCCCATGTCTACCACAAATGAGGCCTTTTTTTGTGGCACACGGTTACACAATGATTTTAGAGACTCTATATAGAAAACCTAGCCTGGTGGAATGAACTCCAAATGCACTATCTCCCTCACATCAAAAACGAATGAGCATCGCCCTGATCTTTAATTTCAATTGACCAGCTTTTTGGAGGTGAGGTGACCATGGCATCTTCCACTAGCTTGATTGATGCTTGCTTTTGGAGTTGTAAGAATAGCACCATGACTCTTTACCAGTGATGATCTGGGGGGAGAAAGTGTGGGTTGCTTTGGAGCCAGTCTTTCAAAGTACGGCATGCTTCTATTTGACTGCTCTTTTTCCTGCTCACTCAGAACCCTAGGCACAAATTTCGCAGCAAGTCTTCTCATTCCTAAATCTTGTAAAAATTCACTCAACTAAACTCCCAAATAGTCCAGATAACGTCTCCATCTCTTCAATGATCCATCGTCAGCCTTCAAGCACAAGTGAATGAATTTTGTCAACATCTTTATCCATTTGGAAAGTTGATGGACATCCAGATCAAGATTTGTCATCAATCAACATTTCACCTTTTTTGAAATGAGAAAACCACTCATACACTTGAGTTTTTCCCTTAACACTGTTCCTGTAAGGTGCATTCAACGTCACAACAGTTTCTGTGGCATTTTTTTGCCCTGAGCAGAAAATAAAACTTCACAGCCGTACGTTGTTCTCTTAAACTGGTCATCCCAAAAAATGAGGCCCTAGTGAAACGGCTTTTATGAAAAAATTCACTGTGACCAGAAAGAACCATTCTGGGTGATACCACTTGCGACACTAACTCAGAGCAAGTTGCTTGATGCTCACCTACAGGAAATATGTGTATTTAGACAGCTCTGCCCAGTAGAACTTTCCTCTGAGTTGTTTGGTGTTTTTTTTTTTTTTTGGTACCCCCTCACATATTGACACCGTGGCTTCAACAATGGGCACAAGCATAAGAACAAGTGTGCGGATGGAACAGGCCTGAACAACGTTTCATGAGCTGTGAATAGGGATCTATGAGTTCGAATCAATTTGACAGCACCTAACAACAATGTGCTTGAGCAAACTAAGGGAGTCTGTGTCTTTCTCAATGGATTTGTCCATTTCATCCAAGCTGTTGACTTTATTGACATAATATTGTTTACTATTTCCCCTTTTTGCCACAATTAATATCAGTAGACTCTATGGTGATACGACTTTTCACATTCTGATATTTGTACTTTGTGTCTTCTCTTTTTTTCTAACTCTGGATCTTTGACTAGCTCAGTATAGTGCTTTACTTTATCCTCTAGAACTGCCCTTTGAAATTTTATTTTCAACTCTTTAGCACTCCTTCCACTACTTTAAATTTTCTACAGTTAAGATTCTGGAGTTAGCAACAAGTTGTCTTCACCTCCAGAAAGCTCTGGAATATCACAGCCTAGTCATGGGAGAAGAGGAAATTGTGGTATTCTGTATGCAATTCTGCTTTTCATTTAAAGAATGGATTGCTTTTGTAGTGAAAGAAAATGATTTAATTTCTAACTGATTCTAGGGGAAAACAAGAAACTCTGATGGTGTAGTAAACTGAGAGTTGGGCAGCTAACCAGGTTGGCAGTTTGAGCCCATCAACCATTCTCCATGTGGAAGATGAAGCTTTCTACTCCTGTAAAGATTATCCTGCCACTTGTCTGTCAGCTTGTCATACCGTGGTAGCTTATGTGTTGCTATGACACTTGAAGTATTTTAACTTTTAGCAGGATTGCCAGGTGAACAGTTTTCAGCAAAGCTTACAGACTAGAAAGAAGGAATGGACTATTTGTGAAAAGTTCACCACTGAAAACCTTATGAATAGTGGTGGAATATTGTCAGACACTAAAAACTTCATCAACAGTTGTGGAACACTGTCAGATATAGTATTGAATGATGAGACGCTCAGATTGGAAGGCACTCAAAATATGACTAAGGAAGAGCTGCCTTCTCAAAGTAGAGTGGCATATCATGATGACATAGTGACATCAATAAAATAAGACTTTTGAGACCTTCGTTTGCTGATGGGTTATGAGTCAAAGTGAGAAGAAACAGTTGTAGGTATCTCTAAATAATTGGAACTTGGAATACACAAAGTAAAGTCATAAAAATGAAATGGAATGTATAAAGATCAATACTCTAGGCATTTGTGAGCTGAAATGGACTGGCCTTAGTCATTTTGAATCAGATAGTCAGATGGCTTTCTATGGCAAGAATGGCAAATTCAAGAAGAATAGTGTCATAGTTATCATCAAAAAGGATATTTCAAGATCTATTTTGAATTACAATGCTATCTGTGTTAGGATGATATTTATTTACATACAAGGAAATCCAGTTAATAAAACTTTTATTCAAATTTACACACCAACCACTTATACTAATGATGAAGAAATTGAAGAAGTTTACCAACATCTTCAGTATGAAATTGATTCAAGCATGCAATCAAGAGGCATTGATAAATGCAAGTGATTAAAATTTTAAAAATGTTGGCAACAAAAAGGAAGGAAAATATGGCCTCAGTTCTAGAAATTAAGCTGCATATCATGTGACAGAATTTTGTAAGACTAAGAACTTCTTTGTTGCAAATTACATTTTTCAACAAATATCTCCAGATGGAATGTACAAAAATCAGATTGACTCTATCTGTGGAAAGAAGCAATGAAGAAGCTCAACATTCACAGCTAAAAAGAGGCCAGGGTGTGACTGGAAGCAGACTATCAATTGTCTATGTATAAGTTCAGATTTTAGAAATAAAAACAAGTCCACTGCAAACTAAATATGACCTTGGGTATATTCCATCTGACTTTGAAGACCATCCAAAGAATAAATTTGACATATTAGATACCAATTACAGATGATTTGACAAACTGTGGGATGACATCAAGAATATCACACATGAAGAAAGAAAATTATCATTAAAAAAGACAGGAACGAAAGAAAAGAACCACATGAATGCTAAAATAGACTCTGAAACTTGCTCTTAATTGTTGAGTAGTTAAAACAGAAGAAATTATTAATTCAAAGAGATGAATAGAAATTTTCAAAGGGCACCTCAAGAAGACAAAATAAAGTATTATAATGAAATATACAAAGACACAGAGTTAGAAAATAAAAGAAGAACACACTTGGCATATATCAAGCTGAAAGAAGGGGGAAGAATCGAATCTTGAATTTCAATATTAGAAGATCTATGGGGAAAATATAGAATAATGTGGGAAGCATCAAAAAAAAGATTGAAGGAATACACAGAATCATTTATCAAAAGGAACAAATTAATATCTACCATTTCAAGAAATAGCATATGATCAAGAGCCAAAAGTATTGAAGGAAAAAATTCAAACTGCATTGAAGGAATTAGGGGAAAAACAAGACTACAGGAATTGATGGACTATCAATTGAAATGTTTCCACAAGCTGATGAAGCACTGGAAGCTCTTGTTAGTCTATGCCAGGAGATTTGGAAGACAGGTACCTGGTCAATAGACTGGAAGAGATCTGTATTTATATCCATTCCAAAGAAAGGTGAACCAATGAAATGCAGAAATTACATAGCATTCATATCACCTACAAGTAAAATTTGCTGCAGATGATTGAACAACAGTTGCAACTGTACATTGACAAGGTGCTGCCAGAAATTCAAGCAGTGTTCAGAAGAAGGTATGGGTCTTGTCTCCAAGCAGGAAATAGGTGAAAATTGTTTGCTTGTGTTTTGTTGATTGGGCAAAGGCATTCAACTATATGGATCATAACCAACAGTGGATAACCTTGAGAAGAACGAGAAGTCCAGAACACTTCGCTGTGCTCTTTGTAAAACTATACATGTAATCGAGAAGCAGTCATGCAAACAAAGAAGGGATTGCTGCGGAGTTTAAAATCAGGAAAGGTGTGCATCAGGATTCAATCCTCTCACCATAGAGTCAACCTATACACAGAGCAAATAATCTGAGAAGCTGGAGTACATGAAGAAGGATACAGCAGTAGGATTGGAGGAAGGTTTATTAACAACCTATGATATGCAAATGACTCAACCTTATTTGGTGAAAGTGAGGAGGACTTAAAGCACGTGTTGACATATTTCAAGGATTGCAGTCTTCCTTCTGTATTACTGTAATGAAAACATGTAAAGAAATTCCTCACAACATGAACAATAGGTTACATAATGATAAATGGAGAAAAGATTGAAGTTATCAGGATTTTCATCTTGCTTAGATCCACAATCAATGATCATGGAAGAAGCACTCAAGAAATCAAAGGACAAATTGCATTGGGTAAATCTGCTGCACGAGACTTTTTAAAGTGCTGAAGAGCAGGGATGTGACTTTGAGGATGAAGGTGTACCTGACCCAAGCCATGGTATTTTCAATGGCTTCATATACATAAAAGGTGACCGGAAGAGTCCCCACTCATCCTACTTGTCCATAAGCAAAGACACTCAAACTCAGTCAAGAGGTGGTAATGAACCATCACCTTTCTGTTGTTCAGAAAGGGTCCGGATCCTTCATGGTGTAGTGGGTTATATGTTAGGCTGCTTTTCCCGAGGTCAGCAATTCAAAACTACCAGCTGTTCCATGGAAAAAAGATGAGGCATTCTAGTCCAGGAAAGATTGACAGTCTCAGCCACCCACAAGGGTTCCTGTGAGGCAGAATTGACTCAGTGGCAATGAGGATTTTTTTCAGTGCTTGAAAAGACACAAGACAATTTGGAGAAAACCTTTCACAATGGATTAAAAATATTCCAGTACCTCTAATACTAGTGTCACCTCTAAGTTGCAAAAATCAAAGTCAAACCTTCTTGCTTTCATAATGGCTTGTACAAATATGTTGAATTTCCCAATCAAGTGCCACAAAAGTATAAAAGATTTGTTTATGACTTAGAGGGAGGAAAAAGTAAACAAAATTTTAACAGTGGGACAGATACAGTCTTTTTTTTTTGATGATTACATAGCTCTGTTTAATATGTTTAAGTCACTGGACTGTATGATATGTGAATTGTATGTCAATAAATTTTTAATTTTATTGGGGGCTCATACATCGTTTTTCACAATATATAAATAAGCATACTCATCAAGCACCCTCACATGTCCACTTCTATTATTGTTCTCCAATCGTCCACCTTTTCCCTTAAGCCCCTAGTATCGCCTTTTCCATTCCTTCCCCTCTTCCCCTGGTCTCTTCTCCCCACCAACCCTCAATACTTTATACATTGTTATTGTTCTGTCATATCATACACTGCCCGACCTCTCCTCCAACCCACTCCTTTGATGCCTGTCCTTCAAATAGGAACTTGTTTATATATCCTTGCTGTTGGTTCCGTCTCTCTATCCCCCCTTTTCTCCACCCTTCCAGTATCTCCAATCTAACCATTGGCCCCAAGGGGCCCATCCATCATGCTTTTCCCATATCTCCAGCTCCCCTCGATGCTAGTGTGACTTCTCCAGTCCATCTGGATTTGCAAGGTAGAGTTGGGACCATGATGGTTGGGGGGCAGGGAGGAAGGCTTCAGGAACTAGAGGAAACTTGTACGCAGGTGCAGTCTTTTTAAGTATTGAATGTATTAGTAACCTTTCTTGCTTTGCCTTCTATAATCTTCTTATATCATTCTCTAGGTTCTCTGTCCACCCAACTCATATTTAGAACTATGGATATAAAATACAATACATACCTAAATAGAGTAAGAGGAAAATGAATACCAGAGCTCAAAATCATAAAATAAATCCAGCTTACCTATCAGATGGAGTTTGGTGGGACACCCCCCACCCCCAAGACTATGGCCTTTAGTCATACTTCAGGTCTAGAACTAAACTCACCCCTGTATTAGAATAATCATTTTTAATCAAAGGGCAATGTTTAATCAAAGTTCAGAGGATGAGGAAAGAAGGAACCAAGAAGAAATAGGATGAACAATGATAGGGGTGTGGTAATTAGGTGCTTTTATGTTAACTTGGAGATGTATGAAAGTGTAAGGGTGGAACTCAACCTGTCATTCAGGTCACAGCCTAATGATGTCTCCTTGGGGGATGTGACTTACAAGCAAGGAATCTGAGAATCAATCAATCTCTCTCTCTCTCTCTCTCTCTCTCTCTCTCTCCCTCTCTTTCTCTCTCTCTGGCTTTGCCTTCCTGTTTACAGGGACACTGCCTCCAGGAGTAGCCCCCTGTGGGTGGGCTGCCTGATACTGAAAGCTGTCAGCACTAAGGGTGGAACTCAACCTGTCATTCAGGTCACAGTCTGATGATGTCTCCTTGGGGGATGTGACTTACAAGCAAGGAATCTGAGAATCTCTCTCTCTCTCTCAGGCTTTGCTTTCCTGTTTACACGGACGCTGCCTCCAGGAGTAGCCCCCTGTGGGTGGGCTGCCTGACACTGAAAGCTGTCAGCACTCTGCCATGTTTCCACCCACCTGGAATCCACGTGACTCAGCACCCACCAGCCATGATCTTCCTGCTTCTCAGTTTGCCTTTCTGAGTCTGAAGAGGGATTTATTGACTAGCATCGCACTCTATGGACTTGAGTTTGACTGGGCTGGAATGCTTTCTTCTATTTTTTTATTAATAATTTTATCTGTTGTTTCATCCCATTGAGTCGGTTATACAGTCGTCAGAGCTATCCTTCCCTATTCCCCACTCCCCAACCCTCTTCTCCTACCCTCAGAAACCCATTACTCCTGTTACTGTTTCTGAAGGGTTATCTATCTTGATTTTCATAAAGCTCTTTCTTATACATATATGTGGGTCACTGATTTTGTTTCTGTAGACAATCCAGTCTAGCACAGGGGGATTACTATAATGGATGAGTAGGCTAAAATGAAATGTGTATGAATTATTGAAATAAAAAACCTGGCTATCTGCTCTGTGAACCTTTGCCTAATTCACAATAAAAATAAAAGATACATAAAATTCCATTCCAATCATGAATGAAGTATCCTTATTGAGGACTAGAAAGTGAATTGAATGTCTCAAAGTTGTCTGCTTTAAGACTTTAAGTTCTATCTTGGCTTTTTATCTAAAAAGGACTCTTTTTACTCAGCTGCCATTCTGAATGTTACTTCCTATTAGTTTTGAAAATTAGTTTCTCTTTTTTGGCCAGACTTATTGTGGCTGAAATCTTCCTGAAGTAGTTATATATGTTATTTAGTCCCAATTCCTGATCATAATCATTGTAGGGGAAGGACTGCTGCAAAATGTGAAGAATATTCTGACAAGTATCTACTGCACAGATCATATAGTCCATGTGAATAGCTAAGAATGCTTTATTAGACTAAGAGTCATGGTATCATGAATTTCTTGGCTCAATTGTATCTGAGAAAGGAGCAACATTTATTAAGTAAAATAAAAGACCATTAAAATATGAATAGCATAATTGGTGTAAGTGCTATCTAAAAGAGGAACTTAGAAGTAATATTTGAATCTTGGATTTTCAGGAAGTAGCAAGCCTTTAGGGGAAGACCAATGACCTATAATTCAGAAAATAAGGCTACCATACTGATTATACAATTCTCCAGCTCTGTAAGCTTGAGCAGGTCGCTTCAATTTGTATGAGCTTGAAATGAAAATAGGAATCCTGTGCTATTTCAAAAGGCTGTAAAAAAACAAAACAAATAATGATTGTTATAATTCCAAGGTCAGGAAATTCTGATGACATATCATATCTGATATTGTGAGCTTGTCACCCAACACAATGTCTTGGCACACTTTCCAAGCAAGCAGGAAGGTAGCAGACATTCAGACCCAATGTGTTAGTCAGGGTTGATGATAGAATTAAATTCATAAGAGAGAACTTTGTATCAAAGTATAATAGTACATTAAGAAAACACCCCAGTCCAATCCAGATCAAGTCCATGAGTCTGATACTAGCCCATATGTCTGATACCAATCTATAAATTCCTCTCCAGACTCATGGAAGATCACAGGCCGGTGGGTGCAAAGTGTTGTGGAACCAGTGACAGTGGAAGCATTTCAGCGCTGACAGGGGTCTTCACCTGGCCACTCCAGCTCCAGGGCCCTAGCGTAACTCCAAGTGTCTTGTCAACAGGAATGTCTCACAGGGAGTGTACCTGTGCCCCACTGCCAGCAAACTATGTATCTCCTTAGCACCTTCAAATAAGGTCATCAAGCTGCGACCTGATTGACAGGCTAAACTCCACCCCTTCATTCTTAATAATCTCAAGTTAACAACAGACTATGTAGCCAACACACCCAACATTCCTACCCAAAGCAGCTATTACTCAAAACAAAAAAAGGATTCTGTTGGAAGACTCTGTCAAGGAGAAATGCCAAATTATTAGAAGAGTATCAGTCTGGGTTTCATGATGCAAATGGGGGGGGGGGGCATTGAGGGCACACACATTAAGAAGAAATGCTCTTTCACCAGTAATGTCTTCATTTCAGGTTGTATTCTGTTTGGCATGGTGAACAAGATGAAAATGCAGGAGGCCACTTTCATCCACAAAGACTGCATCAGAGGGAATCCAGGAGCGATAAGTCCCTCAGGGCCAACAATGAGAATAGAAATGACAGGAGAATAAGGGGAAAGTTGCGGGGAGAAAGGGGAAATTGATCACAAGGATCCATATATGACCCCTCTCCCAGGAGGATGAATAACAGAAAAGTGGGTGAAGGGCAACAGAACAAGATTTAGGTTATAAAAATAATAGTCTATAACTTATCAAGGCTTCATGAGGGAGGACAGGTGGGGGAGAGATGGGGGAATGAGCAGCTGATAAAAAGAGCTCAAATAGAAAGAAAATGCTTTGAAAATGATGATGGCAGCATATGTACAAATGTGCTTGATACAATGGATGATTGTATGGGTTGTGGTAAGAGATCTAAGAGCCCGAATAAATGTATTTAATATTTTTAAGATGAATAAAAGTGATCCATCCCACTCAAATCCATCCCACCTAACTGCCCCATTCACCCCACCTCACTTTTTTTTTTTTTTGGTTTTGGGGGCATCACTGCTCTCTGGTGGTGGAAGTACGAGGCACAGCCTTGCTGCTGGATTTGGACCTCCAACCCAGTGGACTGCAGTCCTGCGCACAACCACTACGCCACCGGGGCTCAGCCTCACCTCACTTCTTAATCAAAGATCCCAGTAGTGATTGTTTTGTTACTGTTTTAAGATTGGCTTTGGGGGCATCTGCATCATTAACTTCACGGTCATTACCAAGTTAAGAGGTTCAGCGTTTTTATTGAGATCTGTGTATGTCTTTTCTCTGATCATGATTTACATTGACTATTACTAGTTAATAGTCCTCCTTCTGCCTTTTTCTTTCTTCTCCAAAGTCCACTGTGGCTTGCGGTGGAAGTGGGTAGAAATAGAGAGGAAAATCAGTCCGGTTTTTATTTCTTTCTGCTTTAAGCACTTAAAGATTTTATCTAAAAAGCCTGTGGGATAGGTTTCTGGTTGAAAATGTGTCTCTCTCTGAATGGTCTTTTTTCAGTTTTATAGATGCACTCCACTACACACTTCAGAATTTCATAAGCATATTTTTCTCTGTTACAGAGCTCAGGGTTTGGGGAACTGATAACATGCCTAAATGGCAACTCAATGGAAAGACCACATTACCCACTGGACACCTTGTTCTTGGTACTTGGCAGACTTTGGGAACACCCCCAGCCCCATGTACTTTAGACAATACAGTCAGGTCACAAGATTAAACCAGTCTAGCCTGGTCAAATACCCTCAAACCACTCCTAATGCGCTTGAGATAAATTATAGCCTCTCCTTGCCCTTGTAATAGCAATTTCAAATGGTTTTTAGCTGAAATTAGATCAAATTCACCTACTTTCAGCTTTCACAAATACAACATGTGACAGAAGCAAATAAAAACTGCTCAATCTGTAAAGAACAGGGCAGTAAGAAGACTCTGGACTTGGAAGCTTACAGGAGACTAATGAGATAATGTCTAAAAGGTGTTTGAGCTGCATGTGTGGAAAGCTCTAAGGAGAAAGAAAATATAATAAATAATGCAAGAGACCTTTGTGTCCGGAAATCTCCTGTCTTCTGGAAGAATTAATAAGTATTAAATAAATACTTGACAAACATGGACTTGTTAATCTGACCTGTCAATTCCAACCCAGGAAGGATAAAATACTATTATTCACATCTAACAAATAAGAATCTTGGATTCTGATAAAATCTTTTCCAAGAAAATTCCATCAGGGCATCATGACTCTTTAGAAATATTAAGTCAAGCTTCCACCTTCAATTTCAGCTCTTAGTCATTCCTATCATCGATGTGAAAGCCCTCAGCCCTCTGACTTTCCACTCTATTCCAGCCAAATGTATCCCTGTGGGCTTCGCCATCCTAATTTAAGAAACGTCACAAAGCACACCCTCGTGGAGGTTCTAGAACCATCCAAAGACACCCATCAAATTAAGTTCTCAACAGTAACCAAATAATGGACTTCAATAACTTAAGAACACAACTCAATCACCCATCAGCCTTAATCCAATCTGTGGACAATTTCCTTGTTTCTTCCCTGGGCATCTTTTTCCCCTAACAACTATCAAGAAGAAACATGAATTATTTTCTTGAGTCCTACAGATTGTTATCTGTTGATGAGGCACAAAATCTATTGAGAATTACCTGATGGAAACTATTATTCCTATTAAGATTATGGAACACGCACTCTTCTCGGAAGCTACCAAGTACCCCCTCGGTGTCATTTCACCTTTTCAGAGTCTTACTACAAGACAAGCCAGTATATTTTTTCACTCACCTACTCTTAGAAAATAATTTCCTAGACTCATCGATCCACCAAATTACTCTTTGAAAAACCAAAGTCTCAGACCTTGGGAGAACTTTGACATATTATCTGACTGCACCTTTGTCTATGACCTGATAACTTTCATTCACAGATGTTAAAAGTGATGATCCTGTGGACAGTGTATGCCTGACCTCTTGGGAGAGACACAAAGACAAGACAACCCTTTTCACCTCAAAGGCGTTCACAGCTCAATGTAATACTTCCCAAAGTGCATCAGTATCACTTGAGAGTGTAAGATATGATTCTGACAATTAAGATCTCCAGGATCCACCTCAGGTTTGTCGCTTCTAAGATCCTAGGGGTAGGACATAGGAATGTACATTCCTAAATCATTCTTATGCCCAGTAACACACTGAGAACCACTGGTTCAATAAGTCTGGGAGATTGTACAAAATAATACCAGGAATCCAGCTCCACAGGGGCAAAGGCTGGGCCTCTTACTCCTACCACCTGGGCAGTGATGCCCTAAAATTTTTTTTTTAAATAATAACAGTGAGCCAATTGCTGAATATGGACTAAATAGGGGACTCTATTATATGGACACACAAAATATTCATTAGCATCTTCCCTATTAATAATTCCAGATATTCCAGGTATCCATCAGGAAACTATGTCCTCTCTTCACCTTATGCAGAAATCCTTCTGAATTATACTCACGTTTATGTCTTAGCTACAACTTTTATAGTGAAAACTGTTTCATTTAGATTATTAACTAGTAATTTTAGCCCATTCTCTTCCCATAACAGGAGAGTTCATAAAGAATAACAATTTTTATAGATTCCTCCTTTGATAGAATTTTTAAAAGCTGAGTAAACATGAAGAAAAGTTTTAGAATTCAAAAGCATGTGAACTGCCTAGACTTTAAGAAAGCAGGAACCTATCATAATGATCAACACCCAACCCACACACACGCCTGCAGGGGGAAGAACAACGGAAACCAAGGAGGAAGGGTGACAGTGGCCGGTATGAGATATGAAAATAATAATATTTTATAATCTATCAAGGGGTCACAAGGGAGGGAAGCAAAGGGGGAAGAGAAGCTGATACCAAAGGCTCAACAGAAAGAAAATGTCTAGAAAAGAATGATGGCAACATATGTATAAATAAGTCTGATACAATTGATGTGTGCATTGTAATAAGCATTATAAGAACCCTCGATAAAGTAATCAAGAAAATTTTTCATAGAAACAAAAAAAGCAAGCTCCCTAAACTAATGATACTATTAATAGAATTACCATATGCCCCATGGAGATCATTTATAATGTTCCCCAATAAAATTATAGTGATGTCTTTAAAGTGAACCAGAGATTGTATATATATAAACCATAGATATAGGAATAGATTTGTAGCTCAAATTTAGTTGAAGTTCTAATGTAAGATCAATTAACTTTTATGACATGGCACCCCTCAATACTTGCCCTCAACAAGAAGAGATCACTGAAGATATGACTGTTATTGCAAATTGTTGTAGAGAAAGAAACCAGATAGTGCTTGACTATCAGAAAAAAGTAGTGTCTAGGGTCCCTCCAAGTTTATCTTAAAACAAGCATCAACCTGTAGGAGATGTCAGCTAAACCCACAGTGAAAAACCACACCAGCCTGTGTGATCCAAGGATTGTAAATAGCAATAAAATCTAAGACCAGAGGAGGGAACTGGATTGAGCTTAAATTGAGCTCCTGGTCTGAAGAAGGCTATGGATAAGAATGAAAGGCCAAAATCCATATACAAAGTCCGCCACCACCACCATCCATGGATTAAACCTCAAGAGAATTTCTTCTGATCATTGATCAATGATGTGAGTAGCCTTGCTATTGAATAGTGCATTGGCAAGGGGACTAATGCAGATGCAAATAGGTTAAAATTAAACACCTTATCATTTGCTCTCCCTTTGGACCCACTTTAAGTTTGTCCTATCATTATTTGGTATGTTTTTCTTTACATGAAATCCAGGATAAATCTATAGAGACAGTAATGATGAATAGTTTCTTAGGGTTATGACAGGGGAGGCTGGGGACAACAGGGAGCTAACATGAACAAGTACAAAAATGAAGAAAATGTTTTAAAATTTTTTATGGTGACGATTGCACAACTCTTAAATATGTTTAAACCATTGAACTGTATGATACTTAAAATGTCAGTAAAACTGTCGAAGTGTTTTGTTTGTTTTTTCTTTTAAAGAATAAGCAAGTTCTCTGCATAATTAATTGAGACACACAGAATCTGTATAAGACCCAGCCCTTCACCTCCAGAAGAATCACTTGAGTCGTGGCTATCAATGCAATTTGACATGGTCGAAGTGACCAGAAACATGGGTATCTGGATGTTTAACAAACTCCCCAGCTGACATGGATGTGAATGGCTTTGAGAAATCATTCCAAAGAGTTCAAATTTTCCAGGTTTTGTAGACTGTCAATGCGAGCTTGTTGGATGGAACCAAGAGGGAAATTTCACGCATCGAATCAGAGCTCACAATCCATAAGCCAGAGCTGGAGAAACATGCTTCTATTGTGGACTACTGTTCTCCAGAATTATTGTTGCTGTTAGGGACCATCTAGATGATCCCCACCCTTAGCGACATTAGTACAATAGAGTACAACACTGCAAGATCCTACACCATCCTCACAATCATTGTTAGGCTGGAACCTGTTTTTGCAGACACTGTGTCATTTCACCTTGGGAGGATATAGACATGAAGTGATTGGCTTACAAAGGAGAATATATTCATCGGACTATAGGATTAAGATGTATGTGCTCACATAAGTATGGGATATTTTTGTTTTGTTCACTGACAGAATGTGATATTGTGAATCTTCCTCCTTTTTTTTTTCCTTCTTCTGTTTTACCAAGCGTGATGTCCTTTTCCCAGGTCACCTTGTCTTGTCTCTCATGATAACATATCAAAAGTGTATGAGCCGGTGTCTTGCCACCTTGGCTTTAAGGAGCACTCTGACTATACTTGCAAAACCTCCAGAATTAGAAGGGCTGAGCCCCGGTGGCGTAGTGGTTGTGCGCAGGACTGTGGCCCACTGGGATGGAGGTTCAATTCCAGCAGTGGGGCTGGGCCTCCTACTCCCACCACCAGAGAGCAGTGATGCCCCCCCCCCCAAAAAAAATCTCCAGAATTAGATACCACATATAGTTTTTCTATTTGTTTTTTTTTAAAACTCAATGTAGGTTTTAGGGATATAAAAAAATCAAATCGTCCTTTAAAATTAAAAACATTCAAGTGCATGTGCTTATGTATGTGTGTATGCATGTGTGTATCAAGGGGGTGGTTGACTAATTGTATGATAAATAAAAGTAATTTCTTGGCCAACATTAGCAATCAGAGAAAGATAATTCTGAGGATCATACAAAATTAGACCCAATGTAATCTACATCTCCGATCTAAGCATTTCTCATACCTGAAGTTAGAGCTTCCCCATTGCTGCAAGTTTTATAGGCAAATTCAGCAGTTGTGATACTCTCTAACTACTAATAACTCTGTCCTACAGGCCCACCATGGGTCGGAATGGACTCAAAAGCAGTGAATTTTTGGTGAGAATAACTCAAAGACCAACAGATATTCTCATCCCCACTTCGCTTGGATGAACCAGAATACTATTGCATTCTGGGGTGGTGAGCTTTCTGAGTGGGGGTGGGGTAGGGGGAGGGCATACTGTAAATATTTACATAGTATGTGATCCCTTAAATATGTACAGCCTTTAAAGGAACACAGGTTTACTACTTAGGGACCTTCTGACCTTGAGCAGACTCAGTGTGGCAGCCTGAAATGCTTGCTAGGTGACCACCTGGATCCACTTGTTATGAGAGAAAAGCAGCAATAAAGAGATGGGTTGAGTTTGGCCACTGGAACCCATGGCCCTAGTTTATAGGAACTAGAGAAGACGAGAGCAGGTTGACTACTCTGAAGTTCATGAACTAGCACAAGGAGGTTAGGGTTTTTGAGAACTTGTGAGGCCATGGTCTAAGGCAAACTGACCAATAAGCACCCTGGTGAAGCTAACTGAGGCAGCCCACACTGATTGACCAGAACACAACCAGATGAAGAGGATATTTTTCAGCCTGTGAACTGGCCCATTTTGCTACTGACTTTATGGAGGGCCTATCCTGATTTGACTTTGCTTATGGATGCAGACTTCACAAGATTTCAAATGGAATGAAGAATCCTTACATCAAAGAATATAATCATCTCCTCAGAGCAATGGGTTGATGTAAGTGGGTAGTGCAGAAATTGGATACCCAAAATTGGGGGGGTGGTGGTGATTATCTTATAAACTTTCATAAGGAGAATATATTCATAGGACTATAGGATTAAGGTGTAGGTGTTCACATAAGTATAGAATATTTTTGTTTTGTTCACTGATAGAATGTGATATTTAAATGAGGGTGGCACTTTTTTAAGTGTATGCATTTTAGTTTTATCTTATTAGGTACAGGTATGATTTTATTACTGTTCGTTTAAAAATTATATAAGGCTAAAGAGTTATGTGAAAATGTCAAATTGACAAGAGATGTTCTGTGGTAGTTATATAATCCGGTATCAATTTGAGGATTCAGAGTGAGGGGATGGAACCTAGCCAGTCATTCAGGTTGTAACTTGAAGTCTCATTTGGGGGCGCTAAAGAGATAAAGAGCTCACTGGAGGAGGGACACATGCTCACTCACTGTAAGACATTCCTGTGGAGAAGACACAGGGAGAGAGGCTGATGGAGTCAGACCTCTGGAGATGGTGAAGCCATGTGGAGACCCCTGGCAGCACTGAGATGCTTACAATGCAACTGGATCCACAAGACTTCCCACCCACTGGCTTGAGATCTTCCTACATTCGGCATCATTGCATGCGTTTTGTGAGTCTGAAGAGGACTTTAAAGGTCAGTATTGAACACATGGGCTAATATTGAACTTATGGATTTGATCTGGACTCGTCTGGGATATTTTCTCAATATTCAACTGCTCTTGTATATAAAGCTCTGGTTTATATACATGAGTCTCTCTGAATTTGTTTCTCTAGTCAACCCGCACTACCACACTCAGTTTCCTCAGCTGTAAAATGGGTACCCATAACTCCCTAGATTCTGGTCCAGGTCACTCCACCAGGTGGTTCCTGACACCATCATCCTAAACAAAGTTCTTTCGGGGAGGATCTCGTAAGGTCATTTTTTGTAAATGTGATCTGTAAACTGTACAGCACTGTGCAGGGGAAGCAGATTCTTTGCTGTCTTTCATCAAGCCCAACTACATAAATGACTTAGAACAAGAAAACAGGGCAGACAAATCAGAAAAACAGTATCTCTGATACTTAGGGCATTAACCTCTGCTTGGTAACCAGGTGGTTCATAAGCACTGAGTGAGTAAGAGAAATTACAAAACACAGGTTTCAGCTTTCACCAGCCTGACGCTAATACCAAGAAGGAAGAGAATGGCCTAAAGCCAAGGGTTTGGTGCTCAAATCTTACAAGGCATAATGAACCTTACGGGCATCAATTTTAAGGTGCTCAATATGAAAAAACATTAAAGTGTAACCCACAATCTGCAAGGAACTATAGGCTGAACTCTTCAGTTCTTCAGCTGCAGCCAAGTACCAGTCCCGTAGCTGGTTGAGGCTCCACCTCTGAGAGCTGGAAATCATTGTCCCGCCTCTTTCCAGGAAATACATCTTATTGAAGGTTGGCTGTGTAGACTTTCTCTTTTGCATCTGGAAGCCTGATTCTCAGTGATGTCCTGATTTGCAAACACACCAGACACACACACACACACACACACACACACACACACACACCTCACCAGCATTACCACCACCCCATGGGAACGCACTCAGAAGAATGAGGGGCTGGCTGCCTAGGCAAGAAGTTATGGACTTCCTAAGACCCTTCTTTACAGGTTTCCTTTGTGTTTCAGATAACAGAAAATGTGATTCAAATGTAAACCCTTCAAATTATAAGACCGACCACTTTCAGCAACAGTCGTTTGTAGAACGAAGCCAGCCCATTCTGGAATATACCACACTTGGTGGGGGGGGGGGGAGAATATTTTCTTCTGGGTGGGGCCTTGAATTACCTTCCCACCCACCACTCCCTTTCTAAATGTATTTTTATGCTGGTTCCCATTTCAAAAACAGGAGTGCTCCCCCTCCTGCCCTGTTATTGTTAGAGGAAAATGAGTCTGTTTTGGAAGTCACGGAAAGGCACACAGATAGGAAAACGTTTTCCTTCGGACACTTGCCTCTGATCCCGCACGCAATCTTCCCTATTGAACACTTTTTCTAGGATGGCTCTGAGGCTATCGGATGGAACTGACCAGTCAAACCATTTTGTGCAGTTAAAACTGAAGTTTTTCAGAATTCGAAACGACCTGACTCCCCTCCACATAGACACTGCCATAGAGTTGATTCCCCTACTCCTAGCGACCTTCTAGAGATCCTTCGGATCTTTTATCAAAGATCCCTTCAGGATCTTTCCTACGTTCTTTAAGGCAGCAGTGGAACACATCTCTCTCACGCAGACCAGCCACCTTTCGGTTAGCAGTCAATATCATTTAAGCACTGTCCCCCAGGGCTCCTCAGAGACCACCCAGAACATGCCCCATTCGTACATTTCTTTAACCGACTAAGCTGTACATTCAGTGACTGGGGACCTGGTTTCTGAATCTCTAAAGGGAATGGAAGTGGGGGAGGGGGGAAATTGGAAAGATAAAAGATGCTGGATCGTGGCAGGGGCAGGACGAGAGAATTGGGCACAAAGACCCAGAACCAAGGCAAGGAATTCAGAATGTGCCAAACCGTTCAGTGAGCAAGCATTTGTCGGAAGCTCTGGCTCCCATGTAAATCTGTCCTCTCCAGAACTCCGCGAGGGTGGGGAGCTCGTTCGCTGGGGTACTGCTGGGAGTCGGGAATCCAGAAGGAGGACAGGATGGGGATTCAGCAGGCCCTGGCTCACTCCCTGTCCCCACTCGCACCCCCCACCCCACCCCTCCATCCAGCTGTGTTCGCTTCACAGCCTTGTTTCTCACATATTAGGTGCTCAATTAATGCTTGTGCAACGCAGGAAGTGAAAAAAAATCCAAATTCGCCCCGGAGCCCTGGGCGGTGGAGGGCAACCATCCAGAACAGAGGTTTATTCAGATCCACTATCACCCCACGTGGGCTGCGGTTCCCAGGGAACCGCTGCTAAGACCCCAGCAGCGCGAGAAGAAGCCTGGAGGCGAGCTAGCTGCCGGAGCCAAGATGGAGAGGGAGGCGGAGAGAACAGGAGAGCGCGAGGGGCGCTAGCTGGCGAGAGGCGGGCGTGGAGGGGGGACTCAGCCCCGAGCTCCCATTGACTCGGGGGCCAGCGCCCGGGGCGCGCGGGGCGGGGGCGGGGCTCCCTGGGGCGCGCGCCCGGCCTCAGGCCCCGCCCTCGCCGGGCAACGCACGCGCCCACCCCGGGGGAGCCTCGGACCGAAGGGTACTGGGGGAGGGGAGATAGCGCCGTGCGGGCGCGCGCGCGCGCGCCGCCCTCGCCAGCTGACGCGGACCCGACGCGCGCGCCTCCCCTCGCCCCACCTCCCTGCCAGCCCTTCGCGGTCCCCGGGGCCCGGCGCGCGGCCCTGCTGACGTCAGCGAGCGGTTCGCCGAGCTGGGTGCGCAGAGCCGCTGGCGCACTCGCGCGCTGCGCTCGCAGCCACCCCCAGTCCCCGCCTGGGCTCTGGCGCGCGCGCCCGCTCTCCCTTCATTTTCCCTCCCCCCCCTCCCTCCCTGCCTCTTTCTCTCTCTCTTCCCTGGAGCTCCCGGCTAGCCGCGACTCCTTCGCGCTCTCCGCCTCTCTCCGGTAGGCTCCGGCGAGCGATGCGAGCTCTGAGAGGCTGCGCCGCCGCCCGCTAGAGACCTGCCCCTCGGCCCGGCCCCCTGCCCAGCCCTGCCCACCGCGCGGGGGTCGGCGACGGCGCTGCGGACGCACCGACGGCGGAGGACCGGCGATGCACATGCACTAGCAGCACCCCCTAACTCACTCCCTCCACACCCCGCGACGCCGCCGCCACCACCGCCGCCGCCGCCTCGGGCAGTACCGGCCGAAGGACCCACCCTGCCCCCCACCCCACCCTCCGCCGGCTCCGGCTGCGGCTCCAGCCTCGACTCTTATTTTATTTATTTTGGGTCGTGCACAAGCCTCAGTGCCTGCAACCCGCGCCTCCCTGGCCCGCGGGCATCTCTTCCCTCGCCTCCGGAACCCCAGACCCCGGCCACCCTCTTCTCGACACCCCCAGACCCTTGCCAGCTGCCGCGAGTCTCCGTTGCTGCAATTTTGTTCGCGGCTGTGTTTGGGGGGAGTTCTGGTCTCCCGACATTTTTGTTTCCAGCCAAGGGGAGGAATTTTCCTCCTTTGAGCCAGGCTCTGCTCTCCGGGGGGGTGGGGGGCACGCCGAGCCGGGGAGCCGTGCCAGCCGAGTCGTGCGGGCTGTGGCAGGGAAGGGGCCACCATGGGATGTACTCTGAGTGCAGAAGAGAGAGCCGCCCTGGAGCGGAGCAAGGCGATTGAGAAAAACCTCAAAGAGGATGGCATCAGCGCTGCCAAAGACGTGAAATTACTCCTGCTGGGTAAGGATCACGGCTGCCACCACCGCCCCCCACCCCTCCACCCCCGCCCCGGACCGCAACCACCCGCACGGCCCTCAGCCACCTCCCCCACCCCACCCTCGCCCGGGGAGACCTGGGCCCCCGAGTTGGCACTACCCCCTTCCTGCCTGCTTAGCCCCTTCCCCCCACCCCCCTCCCTAAGCTGACACCAGTTTTCCCCCTTGTCTGTGTCCCAACAGGGGCTGGAGAATCAGGAAAAAGCACCATTGTGAAGCAAATGAAGTAAGTCCCCTTGGCATTGGGATTGGTACTTTTATTGAGACTGATTTTTTTAAAAAATCATTTTTATTGCCTTGCTCATTCCACCTTGCTCTCCAGGCCTGGTGTTTAATTAGTACACACACACACACACACACGCACACGCACACCTAGATATGACTCCCCCTCCCCCACATTCTACATTGATTCTGGGTCTTCCACTCCAACTCAAGGGTGGGTTTTTTTACAGGGGGTGGGGGTGGGAAGGGAGCGCCTGTAGTTGTATGAATGACAGTGTCCGCCATATTGATCAGAATATCACACTATTGGCATGGTTATGATCATTACTCCCGCTCATGAGGTGTTTGGTGTGCCCCTCTGCTTCTATTTCCGTCTCTCTTGTCAGTTTTCTTCCGTCTCTCTTCCGGCCCCCTGCCCAGGCTCCCTGTCTACTCTCTTTCATAACCCATTCTCTCCTGCTCTTCCCCGAGCACTGATTTTGAACTTGGCTACAACATGGAGGGGACCCAGCCCTAGACCTGGGTGCAGGATCAAGTGTCTGCTGTTCATGGCTTTGGTGCTGAATCGGAGGGGGAAGAGGATGATGATTAGGGGAGGGGGCATGTGTTGGGGGAAGGGCGTGGGCTTCTAAGCCGATGTAGCTGGCAGAGGTGGAAGGGGGATGGCAGGTATGGCTTCATGCTGGCCTCCTTGTGGCCCCCTGGGCCCTCACCGCCCCCACCCTCCAGGGTTAAGTCTCCTGTCACCAGCAGTTTGCAGTCACTCTGTGGCCAGTATCTCTGTTTATTTACACTCTGCCCAGGCCGTGTTCCACATAACCTACCCACAATGCGGATTTCAGGGCCCCACTTGCCGCCGCCCCCTTTTGCCTTAAGAGATCAGTTTCCCCTCCTAATTAACTGGAGGTGGATTTGAGTGATGGTTGAAAATTAAAACAAAATGGGTTGTTGCTTCTCTTCCACACTTCCTCAATAAGAAGCCTCGCCCCTCCTTCCCACACTCAGGCTGGCTTCTTGCCCCTGCACATGTCAGCTCCTGGGCAAGCCTTTGGGCAGCTCCCCTTGAGGAGGGGCCAGCTAGTGGGAAAGAGGTGTGCGCCCTCGGGGCCTCCTGGCCTGGCGCCCCTGTTGGCCTGTCGATCGAGGATGAGCGAGTTCGTTAGGACCGTTTAGCGAGGATTCCACAGCGCTTTGCTGTGACACCTTCGAGCACACACGGCTCCTAATTAAGGGTTGCTGTGCAGTAAACAAAAATGATTATTTTTCAACTTGACAGGATCGCCGAAGTAATTGCATCCCGCAGGGAAACAATAGGAAATTAAAACCCATTTCGTGGGAAGATGGGTGGGAGCTGAGGCATGCTTGCGGTTTGAGAAGAACCAAGATACAAAAAAATCTTGCATGTGTAACAGGCATGACAAGCCAGTTCTAGGCGGCGCCATGATGGCAGGGTGTAGCGACTGGAGACAATTTCCCCCATCTGCTTGACATGTTCTTATTTTGCTCCGGAGCTCCCTGGAGCTTTCTTCGAAGAGGCCCCCTCAGCCCGCAGCACCCGTCGGAGCCACGGGTAATTTGGCCTGGGGCTTCTCTGGAGCTTGTGCAACCCAAGTGGTTGGAGAGGCGGGGCCTGGGGAATTGCTCTTTGCAACAAGGTGCATGTTGCATCTGCCTGGAGCCCATGCAGATAGGTAAATGCAAGCCACGCCACCCCATGGCCCTAGGGAAACGCTTGCAAACCTCAGAGGTCTGTAAATCTGCAGTGGCGGGCTCAGAGCCCGGTAGAAGCCCAGCCACCGGGGCAGGGTAAGGTTTCAGGCGTTGCGAGTGGTGGACAGCGCCCAGCCGAGGCCTGAAAAGTCGATGGTGCTGAGCTCGGCGGGGCTCGGCTCGGCTCGGCTCGGCTCAGCACGGGGCTGGGAGTGGGGCTCGGAGCGGGGCTCGGAGGGACTCGGTAGAGTTCGGAGCTGAGTCCGGGCCCTGACGGAGGGAGCCGAGCCGTTTCGGCGGGAGCCGAAGGTACTCGGAAACACTCCGCGTCAGGGAAGGGGATTTAGGAGGGGAGGGGGTGCGTTAGAGTCTACGAATTGGCTTCACGTCCATCAAGCAACACGTGAACTGCTTTTCCTCAGTATGTTCTATAAATCGGGCTGATTTAATAAGTTTCAAAATATCTACTTGAATATCCCCACTCTCCCTCCCTCCCCCCTCCATGGGAGTATTACCAACTCTGGCTTCTCCCTGAGAGAACTAGCTCTTCAAAGAGATGGACATGCCATTTGAGAAGGGAAATTACTAATTATGTACTGGTGCAAGAAAACGTGAATTAAGACTGCACGTAGACTTTCCTGGGAAAGCACTGCCTGTCTCATACACATATATATTTGAGGACACGGAGGTGCTGCCAGGTGAGTGTGGGATTGCTAACTGCAGCGAGATCTGGGGTTCCAGCGCACTAGGCTGCTCTGCGGGAGAAAGCTGAGGCAGCCTGATCCTCCCAAAGATTACAGCCACAGAAACCAGATCTAGGACCAGTATGAGTTCCTGGTAGTGGAAGGAAGGAAAAATGTAGGCTTTGATGCTTTGAGAGGTTGAAGTCCAAAACCTAGGTCCTTCTTGTAATTCCCTCTTTGCTCACCCGGCACAGAAACATGCGCCGACACCTTTTTTAAGGTGGGGGGGAGGGGGGCGCTGAAATTTAGGAAGTGAAACAGTAGTTGAAATAAACAACTCATTACACCGATTTCTTTAGGAAATGGGATGGCCTTGTTCAGCATATCTGAACCATTTCTGGACTGGGTACATTTGGCTGTCAGGGACCAGAGTGAGAACGCTGGGTCCTGTTCTTCCCAAAGCATTCATGAATGGCAGCTTTTTCTCTGAGGCCTCCAGCTTGGCTTGAAATAAGTCAGATCAGGGCCTTGTGCCAAGCTTGATGCAGGACTTGTTTTATTAACCACAAAATGTGGGATTGGTGTCACTGTATCCTAGTTACAAATTCTTTTGAGTCCTCCCTTCCAGACAAGGTTGGGTTTTTTTGGTTGTTTTGTTTTGTTTTTAATTCCTACATGACTGAGAGTCCCTGATTAGGAGACCCATGTGAAGGGTGGGGCTATCTAGGAAGCCCTGACAGAAAACAGTCCCCAATGTCCTGGTGCCATACAATTGGTAACTCACCCATCAGGACATATGTATGAGTTCACTCGGGAGCTGTTTTTATTTCATTTAGGCAGATGAAATCCGACATTAAAGGGAGCTGAGGTTACACCTGTAAGGATCATTGCCTCATAGGGGCTGGAGGTTTAATGACCCCACAGGTTGGATGGAAAGGAAGGATATTGATACTCAGACATGCCTGGGACCCTTTTTATTCACAATTTCCAAAAATTGCAAAGAGCCATTCCATTTCACCTGTGTTCTGATGTATGCCAAATTAGGAGGAGGTATGGGCATCTGCAGATGAGAATATCTGTAAGAACTACAATTACACCATAAAGCAGGGGTCCTCAAACTTTTTAAACAGGGGCCAGTTCACTGTGCCTCAGATCATTGGAGGGCCAGACTATAGGTAAAACAAGCAAATAAGCAAACAAAAATAATACCTATGAAGGTCCAGCATGAGTCGGCTACTAAGCAGGACAGGCAGTGGCAGCAAAAACACCAGGCAGGCCAGATAAATCTCCTTGGTGGGCCACATGTGGCCCATGGGCATGTGACCCCTGCCATAAGGGAATGACTGGCAGGTGCTGCATAGAACCATTGCACCTGAGGGACTGACCTGTGACATCCTCCTCACTGCAGCATCCATTTCAGAAATGCCACATTCAGTTGCCCCTCTGAAAGCATGAGCCTCTCCATACTTTATTAAACATCCCATTTGAACTCAGAATTCTTGGCTTGTCCATTGAGTCTGTGACTGGGAGAGCCCTGTGTCCACCAATTCCCCACATTGAGGTTCTGGGAAGGAAGCGGTGGTGGTTGAGACAGCACAAATATCACTGTACACATACCAAGATCCATCTGTGGGTCTTGTCTGGCTTTTCATCTGAAACAGTTGTGAGTGCAAGGGGGGTTGTGACCTCGTTGTCTTCACAGCCACGGTGGTCGGACAGACCTCAAGGTTTTCAAAAGAAATGTCAGTTTTATTGGGTCACCAGAACCTTCACAAGGAACTCTCCGGAGGAATTTGATGAGGTGTAGAAGCCGCCGAATCTTACACTATATGGCCAGCCAGTTCGGCACAAGTCGTGGCCCCAGGTGGGCCACCTGTGATGAGACTGGCCTACATCACGGGGCTGCTGTGGGCTTCTCAGCTCCCCTTCACTCCAGGTGTTGTGTTTCCTGCGCTGTTGCATTCTGGCTCGCTGTGCCTGGAGCATGCAGGGGGTGCTCAGGAAGATAGAGTGTTTGAAGGTCGCAGGGAGGTATGGTGGGCTAACTGATAGCTTTAACATCCGTCAACCTGGCGACGTGGGACGCTGCATGCATGCACTCACTCGGGAAAGGCAGTGTCTAGAGGTCACTTGCTGCCCTCGAAGCTGGTAGTTTCCTCTGCTCAGGCAGCCCTGGTCTTGTAATGAGGGTACCTGCAGTTTGGCTTGAGTTCAGAGAGAGCAGGTGTTTACTGAACGCACAGCTGCCCAGCGCTTACTAAGTGGTAGGCATTAGAGGAGGAGGAAGAAGGCAACTGGCAGCTATTGCTCTAACTGTGCCATCCTCTAACAGGGCAATTCCCACACAAGCCCAAGGGGACCAGGGGGCACGTCCAGGCAGCACTCCTCTGAGAGCTACTCCCAGATTCTTCGCAGGTCTGTTCTTTCTGCCTTCATCTTGCTGGCTGCTTGGCCTCCCTGCCTGCCTCTTGTCTCCACACTTATGCAAATGGAGGCCTCGTTCCCTCTGGAGACAGTGTGAGCTCAAACAGAATGTCAAATCAAGTCGGGGATGAGTCCTCCTCTGCTGAGGGATGGTGCTTTCTCCCTGCTCACTGAGCTGCAGGCCCCAGCAGCCCTTCTGCCAGCAGAGGAGCAAGCGTTCCCCCGGCTACCCCCTGGAATCAGCTGTGGACTCCTTGAACCCCCGGCACCCGTTGGATTCTGGCTGCTTATGGAAAAGACCGGTATTGGGTTATTTTGATGGAGAGAGCTCCGTGAACACCTGGCACGTTCAAAAGCAACCCGGAAGCATGGGCTCTTCTGTACGCCGGGCTCTGGACTGGTGTTACTATGCCCAGAGTCAGAGCGCGGCCCACCCTGGGGACTCCCTGGATGACAGTGTGCCACAGCTGTGCGAGGCAAGACGAGGGCTGTCAGGTTTCTCAGCTACGCCCAGTCCCCGTCTCATTCTTCCTATCACATTACATTTTATTATGCTCAGGGCGACTTTGTACCCAGTCAGCTAGGCTCCCATTTGACCATCTCTGTTCATGCGTGTTGTCCCGTGACCTGGACGGCATTTCACAGTGTGTCAACATTGCGCTCATCCATGCTGACTGTTGGGCCTCAGTGAATATAGCTTCCCGCTACCCCATACCATGTCACCTGTGGTTCATGGGAAACATTGCCTGGTTGGTCTCATAGCATTGGGTTTTACCCTCTTTCTCAAGCTCTTGTATGAGTAGAACAGGTCTCTGCTTTGCTGCCATGCACTCCCCCCAACCTCGCCTCTCACATGCCACCCGCCCCACCCCACCCCCCAAGCCCCCAGTGTCTCTCAAATCTGTCCTCTCTCCTTGCTCAGGAGACCAGTCCATTAGCCCGAGAGGATACCTGAAAGAGGCTGGCCACACCAGGAGATTACAAAGTGGAAAAAAAAATCCGAAAAAGCTACCCCTCAGATTGACCTTAACCGTGACCAACATGTGCTTTTGATCAAAGAAAGTGTGTGCCTGAGCACTCATCCTATCCAGTTTAAGAACAGTCCCCAGACATGCGAAGGGCACCTCACCTCCCTTCTTGATTGCATCATTCGAAAGCTTGCCTCCGCTCAGATAAACCCTCTTCTAAGAAGTTGCTCATATGCGTCTCACATTGTCTCATTTCGCCCTCTCGTTCTTAAGCAATGCTGATAGAAAGGGAATCGTCCAGCCAACTAGTAGTTAGGATTAGGGGGAGGAAAAGAAGGCCCAAGTAAGCAAACTAGTTCTGAGAAGCGGATTTTTGGTTAATTAAATAAGACTGTGAGCTGAGTCCTGGTGGTGCAGTGGTTGTGTGCGAGGCTGTGGCCCACAGGGTTGATGGTTCAAATCCAGCAGCAACTCTCCAGGAGCAAGACTTGGCTTGCTACTCCCTCCAGGGCAGTGATGGGGGGGGTGGGGGGGAGAAAGACTGTAGTCCGTTTCTCTGGAGCTGAGGGGATTATGAGCCTAGGTACTGCAACCAGGTTTTGTGAGTTCAGATCTTGGTTCCACCAAAGACTCAATGTATGACCTCAACCGAAATACTTACATTTCCCTGCTTATAAAATGGAGCTGATGATTAAAATAACCACCTTGTCATGAGCATTAAGTAAGTCAAGACATGAAATGCACTTATAACTGAATATGGAGCATGGAAAGTGTTGTACATATGTTAGCTGTAGTTTTCCCTCCTGTGATTGACAGCCTGCCTGGAGCTCTGTTTCCGGGTATTTGGAACTTGGCTGTGCAGAGAGCCAGAAGGGGGGGTCACCGTGCATGCTTTGTGCTCGTGGCTTTCCCCCCTTGCGTGCTCTGCAGCACAGATTACATAACCACCTGTGTTATCCAGCTGACGTGACATTTTCATGGCGCACCTGCTTCAGCTTAGGAGTCTTGAGTGGTCAGGTCCGGAGTGGGAGAGAGCACTGGACCAGGAGTCAAGATGAGGCCTTTACCTTTCTCAGGCTGGCATCTTTCTTCAGGGCTCTGCTTCCTGAAAGAGTTGGACAGGGGCTTTGTTTTCAGGGTCTTGATGCCTCAGGCCCCGTCCATTCTAATTCCGCCCTGCAAGGAGGAGGGGAATCTGTAAGAGAGAAGTCAGGGCAGCTGAACCGCAGGAGTGCAGCAGCAGCCTCGGAGCTTCAGCAGCCAGGAAAGCAACGCGGTGAGAGGTATTTTGAGGAAAAACCTTTCCAAACCAAACTTTCATACCGCCCTTGTTCTCAGCCCAGACGAAAAACAGCAATTATCCCTTGGACTGTTAGGGGCTGGAGGCCTAGGGACAGGTTTAGAGGGGAGGTGGCCTGTCTGTGGTTTCCAGAACACCTAGAGAAGGAAACAGCTCTGACTGCATGTGAAGGCAGCTGCCTTGGTATAGTGCCCAGGCAGCCACCAGGGTACTGATAGGATCTGTTCCTGCATCTTTAAGGATTTCAAGGTAAGGCAAAACAGACACTACAGTTCTCATTTAGCCTTAGGTATTCGTGAGAGAGGGCCCAGACGCCTTTCGATGGTTTAAAAGCTACAGTGTGCTGCAAGTGGAGGTAATTGTGATGAAGACTTTGTTGCGAGCAGGGGTAGGTTCCCTCTTCTTCGTTTCAAAGTGGGGGCCCACTACCATGAAAGACCAGCAGGAGTGGTTTGTACATCCAGTGGACTTTGCTAATGGGAGCGCAGCAGGTCGTAAAGTGGAAGGTCAGGAGAATGATGTTTTAATTTTGACTCTTTCTCGAATGTAACTTGGTCAGACAGCTTCTCTGGGCTCTGGTTTGGTCGTCTCTGAATTGGAAGACTGGTTTTCACCAGAGACCTGGTCAGGTCTCTTCCAGGTTTCCAGTGAGAATGCAGAGAGAAACCTAGAAACCCAGTGGGGACCAGTGGGAGTATTTACCACCCACAGCTTTTATCTGCTGAGCCATCTTTAGTTCTAATTTTCTTTACAGAGAAGAGGAAAAACATTGTGCTTTTCATAGCACACTCAAAAAAAGTAAAGTAAAATCCTGCAAAACTCAATAACCTGACTATGTTCCTCTGTTCCACTTGGTCTCTGGAAGCAAAAGCAATGTAGAAAAGGAGAGTGGAATAGAAGGCTAGGTCTCTTGGCCAAGGATTTGCCCTGAATCCTCTGCCTGTGTCAGCCTTCAGGTAGATTTTCTGTGGAAAAGTGCTATTTCATGCACTTTCCCCCTTTCATGCACAGCCCCCTCCTTTGAAAGTGGCCTCAGTCACCTACCCCCAGGGTTACAGGGTACCAGTCCCTATGGTACATCGTAAATTAAGTAGATGTTATGTGTCCCTCCCCACTGGAACTCCTAAAGCAAAGATGATGCCTTACTTCTACCCATAACATACCTCTCAGCCCAACGCCTGGCCCAAACGAGCTCCTAGAGAGATGTTAAAGGGGGCCGGGGGGTGGGGGGTGGGATATGCAGTCGAAGGAAGGAAAGAAAGAAGTGCATAAGGAATGCAAGCCTGTCTACGGCCATACCACCCTGAACGCACCCGAACTCGTCTGATCTCGGAAGCTAAGCAGGGTCGGGCCTGGTTAGTACTTGGATGGGAGGAATGCAAGCTCATCCCCACATAACCAGAATAATAACACGGAAAGCCTGTGCAGCCACTGGCTGTGTGCAGCATCTTCAACTCCTTCATTATCTCCCTAGTTAGCTTGTTTGTTCTCTACATTGCCTTTGGAGAAAAAGAGTCCTCAACTCCATCTTGCAGACAAGAGTGAGCTTTAGAGAAACCTCACTGTGATGGCTTGTTCCAGATCATACAGCATGTTAAGTGACGGCTATATTGTCCAGTTCCAAGATCCATGTTCTTTTGACTGTGACCCTAAACTCATCTCATTAGCCCACCACCACTGCAGTGGTAGACTTGATGTAGACTTGAGAATCTGGGTCCAGTGTCCACTAGCAGTTGGGATGGCATGAACCAGCCTTGGCTAGGGCCCAGGGCTGAAAGAAAAGTCAATGACCGACAGGTGCCAGGATCCTGGTGGAGACAGAGGTGGCGGTCCTCACTGTGCATCACACTGACTTGGACACCAAAGTGGTCTCCTGCCACCATCAAGACAGCTCTTGAAATCATGTACAACCCCTGTCTCAGAAGTAAGAGCCATTTGTGGGGGACCCCAGAGAGGTTGCAGCTGGGGGCGCTGGCTTTAGTAGAGACAGGTGATTTAGAGAAGACTGAGGAAAGACAGGAGAGGGGGCAATTTATCCACCCATCTACCTATTGTCCATAAGCTATAGTGATGGCCTACAGTGTGCTAAATCAGAAAAGTCTTGCTACCAGGGTTTATCTATGCACCGGTTTAGTCCAAATGAAACACACGTTTCAAAGTGTTTCTACAGTCCTTGGGTTGGCTGCCTACAAACAAAAACACACTTGGAAACACCCACTTCCGAGAGAATCTGCAGGGTCGGTTAAGTTCAAAGCAGAAGGCTATGGTGACTTTTGCTGAGGACCTCCCAAGGGGTAACCTTGATGGATTTTCTCAAATAACACAGGAGGGTCATGGGAGCTGCCTATGCCTGTAGGTGCTTTAAGAACACTGAAAGTTGCATTGTTCATAAAAAGGACATAAAAGTTGCATCTGGGATCTTTCACCTCCACATTCTCCAAGGGCAGCAAGGGCTGGCCTAGAGGAATTCTGTTGGGAAACCTCACCTCATCCACCCTACGGCCACCATCTTACCCTTTCACACTTCTCTCTGTTCCTGAAATTCAGAGAACATTGAAAAGGCACCTGAGCTAAGTCCATTGGCAATTAGGACTAAACTGCGATTTGGATGTGGTGTAAATCACAGAGCACAGACTTCGTCAGAGAAGGGTTAGGGAGGTGGTCACACTGCCTTGATGTGGAGGATATGTGGGGACAGTAGCTGTGCGTTTTAATGTTTATACTTAATTGCTATGACTTTTATAGCAATACTTTTTGACACACCTTAGTATATAGTACAGGGAGGGAGGGCCGCACAACCTAAAGGGAGTGACGTGAAAGTCTCTTCTCCTTGATAGCAGAGAGTAAGTCCCACAATGCCTTCATGTGCACAAGGCTGCCATAGGACAGAGGAGGGCACTTAGTGCAAGAAATGGCATCTGGACAGTGTCTGATTATAGTTAGCCAGCGAGAAAAAGGACCATCCCATGCGAAGGCACTTGTGTCTGTCACTACACGAAGCCTGCATTTGGTTTGGCTAGAACTAGTCATGTCAGAGCATCCAGAAGTGAGGGATGAGAGATGAGAGGGAGGCCAGATCTCGAAGGGCCTTGTCCTTTGTGAACGGTATTGGGGACATTATCCTGAAGATGATGAAATGCCACCAGAAGGTCGGGAGGAAGTGGGTGGTGGAAGTGGGTGGGAGGAAGTTTGTCTGCTAGGACCCTCACCTCCATGGAGCTGAGGAAGTTAGGTCTAGAGAACAAGAGATCGGATGGACAATTATTTCTGTGACCCAGCCAGGAAAAGACCAGAGCTTAATTAAAGCTGTGGCTTTAGGGTTGGAGAAAGAGGGACAGAAGCAAGGGATAGTTGGGTGGTGGAATGGCCGAGTTTATTTGATGACCATTGGCACAGTCTGGCGGAAGAGCTAGATTTAAGAGCAGGCCGCCAGGGATGAACGGGGGCTTCCTGGTTTGGGATTCTGGGGGGAAATGCAAGCTAAGGTGGGAGAAACTTGGGGCTAAAGATAGTCCCTTCATGTGGCCACCTTGAGCTTGAGATTCTTGTGGACCATCTAAGTGGAGAGCCCTGGGAAGCAGCCGGATGAGGAAGGAGATAGAAGGGCGTCTGGAAAAGTCTAAATTCCGTGGTCCTGGTGAGCCATGGACACACAGTGGTTCCGCATGGAGCTGCCCTCCTCAAGGTCCACAGCTGGAAACCACAAGCCACTCCATGGGAGAAAGATGGAGGCTTCTCCCCTCATCCACACTTACTGTCTCAGAACCTCACAGAGGCCGTTCTGCCTTTTCGTGTAGTGTCGCTGTGAGTTGGCACTGAACCCATGCCAGGGAGTTTGGTTGTGATTTGTTTGTTTGGGGGTGGGCTGTGGCAGTGTTTCAGTTATAGCATTAGCCTGCTTTCCCCCAGGCATTCTACTCCAGTGAAGAGTTCCTGTCTTAAAAATGTATCTGGGCGGTGGCAGGGGGTGGAGGGGAAGGGAGGGGCTTCGGGGGGGGTCGAATTGATTCAATGGCAGTGAGTTTGGTTGATTGTGAACCCTGTGAGCCATGGATAGACGTCGGTAACCTCATCCAGCTGAATGAGGAGGGAAGGAAAGGTGTGTGTGTGTGTGTGTGTGTGTGTGTGTGTGTGTGTAAAGGAAACAGAGGAAGACTGATTTGAACAGTGGAAAAGAACAAGCCAAAGCAGCATTAGCTGAGTCAGGTGTGGCGGGCATGAAACCCAGTGTTGGCCTCACCAACCAGCAAGTCAAGCTTTCTTACTAATCTGTGGGGAACAAGTTCCCCTTCCAGACCCCATCAATGATTCTCCTTCCAGGTGTGACTGGCATCTCTCGCCTCACCCCACAACACCTTCCTACAGAACCGAAGCCCAGTCGGCAAGGTCTGCATGGGCTGGCTGGTAATTGCTGACTCCTCTGCAGCGAACCATTGCACCATCTTCACCACAGCCATGTTTTCCCACAGACACGGTGAAGAATGGGTAACATCTATTGACTCGACACGAGTAAACACAACTCAACCTGTGCTTACTTTTCTTGCTGACTAATCTGCCCCCGCCTAACTTAGACGAAGACTGGCAGGTGTCCGGTTGCTGGCGGCCTTGCCCAGGTGCTCAGTGGCGGTGGGAGAGAAGTCCGATTGCAGGGCGAGTTAAGGAGTGAGTGGGACCGAGGACGTGGAGGCCCTGGGGGGAGCCTTCTGAAAGAACCTGGGGTGGTGGAAGGAAGACGGGGGGAAGGAGAGAGGTGTGGCGTCCAGGAAGGATTCGGTCTCATTCTTCATTTGGCTGCCGTGCATGAACTCGCATCCACTGAAAAGCTGTGAAGAGCAAGCCCCGGTGGAGAAGTGGAAGGTCTGGGATTCAGGTGGGTGGTGGTGGGGAGTGGTTGAAGGAACAGAGCCCCAGCCAGGCGGTATGGAGTCGGGGGTGGGAGGTGGAGCTTGATCTTCAGATGAATACCTATCTCTTCTTCCTGACATTGAGGGAAGGGCAGTAAGGACGGGGCGGGGGCAGCTGTAGAGGAATGTGGGGGTGGAATGGTGAGGACAGGAAGTCGAGGGAGTGGTGCTCACTTGCTGTCACAGTCAAGATGGGTAACGTCGGTCCTCTTCTGCCATTCCCCCATTCATTTATTGAAGACTCACCTAGCCCCTGTGAGGTGCTAGGCGTGGTTCTAGGCGCTTGAAGGTTCAGTGGTGACCATGCCCAGGAGAATCAGAAGACAACCTCCGAAACAAATCATGGGACACAGTCGTCACAGGTGATGAAGCCTTTTCTGGAGTCACCTCTGTGAGGGGTGAGGCCTTTCACCAATTGTTGAAGGGGCCAGCTCCTGCTCTCAAAGCAGCGAAGGAGTTGCCAGATCCAAATCAGAGCGCCGAGGGCACTGCCAAGGGAAGGTGGACTTGTGTTTGCAGCAGGTGTGCTCGGATGAAGTGAGGTGGAGGAATGAGAGTTCTGTAGTGTCTAGCTATTTTCCTCTGCCCCGTCTCACTCATTCAGGCAGTCTTCTCACTGCCCTCTGCTCATGACGATAGAAGTGGGCTTGTGATTCAGGTTTGTCCATTCACAGGGCACCCCTCTTCTCCTAACCATGTGATTGGCTCAGGGAGAGACATTTGACTCAAGCGAGGCCAATCAGAACCCTTCCCTGGAATTCTGGGATCCCAGCAAGATCCTTCCTGGCCTGAAGTAATGATAGCCTGATGGCACCAAGTTCCCTCACCTGTCTTCCTCTCTGCAGAGGGCACACTTGTCTGTCATGGAAAGGATGAAGTCTTTGAAAGATTGGAGGAGGGGTGAGGAAGAGAATGGGGAAAAGAGAAAAATACAGAAAGAAAGCTGACAATGTTATTGAAGTCTCAGAAACCAGATCTACGGAACTGATCATTATGTGAGCCAGTAAATCCCTTCTTTCACGTAAATTAATTTGAGTTGGAACTGTGCCCCTTACCATTAAAGTCATCCTGATGGAAAGGATAAGACCTTTCATGAAATTTAAAAAAACCAACAGTGTGAGCAAAAGTACAAAAACGGGACTCAAACACGTGTGGGCCCATGGAGGTCTTTGGAGGTCCCCTGTGATCGAAGCATTTGGGGATAATGAGTCCATGAGAAACCATTGGGAAGGACAGTGGGCCAGGTTGTGAGGTTCCCTCCTCACTATGCTCAACAACATAAATGTTTATATTAATATAGTAGGAGACCAAGTCTGGGGGTTGGGGGTGGGGGCACTGTTGAAGAAGGAAGACTGAAGAGAAGGCATAATAGCTGAGAGAGAATTTGAGATAGCAACTCACAAATGAGTTGGATGGGGGAGAGAATTTGGAGGCATGAGACAGGGAACTTGACAGCGACTTGACTGTGGAGAGATGGTAGTCGAGAGATGTCTTTGCACCTAGTGGTAGAATTTAGTTGTGGTCTCAACTAAAAGAGAGAGAAGCCAAGGAAAGAGAGCAAGTCAGACCACAGGCCCAGGCTTCAGTCCCTGCGGGGTCATGTTCTCAAAGTGCCCCGCAGTTTGCTTGGGTAGTAGCTGTGGTTGTTAGAAAGGCAGGTGTCTCAGAGGCTGCCCTGTGTGAGTGGATGGGGGGAGGGGGGAAGGTGGGGGGAATGGAGAACACTTGAAGGTCTGTACTGTAGATGAAAAGATGGAGGGAGTCCTTGGGCTGAGAAGAAGCCCCCCACTGTGGAGATGAGCAGCAGAAGCTGCTTTCCTGGGTAGCCACCTGGAGAGGGACTAGAGGACAGAGATGGAGTAGGAGAGTGCAGGACCCTGGCCTGTGTGGAAGATCCAGGCACCCCATGGGATTCTGTCCCCATGGCATGCCTGAAGTGGACACAAACTGAGAAAGGGCCATTCGATTTGGTGATTGAGGCTCTTAACCAGCCTTTGTCAAAACCATCTCAATAGAGGGACAAGGGCAGGGAAAACGAGAACATTTTATGGCAGAAAGAAATCTGAACCAGGAGTCAAGAAGCCCAAGTTCATATTCCAGCCCGACCCCATTTCGCTTGGTGGCCCCAGAGAAGTTCATTAGCTAACATCTCTAAGACTGGGTGTTTTTACACATAAAGTTAGAAAGCCAGGCCGAGTGATCTGCAAGCTTCTGCCCTTCTCCGGCTCATCATTTCAATCTTGCTGTCCGGCACAGCAGATGTTCTTGGGGCAAAGGAATTCCTACCCCCCTCCCTTGGCCACCTCCAACTGAGATAATACATTATAACAAAATGAAGCTTTCAGAGTTCCAGTGCTAATTGAGAATGAAAACTGGGGCACCCGCTGAGGGAATTGTGGACAGCAGGGCGCGAGGCCTCCACGCGGAGGCCGGTGAGGTGGCCCGCATCTCCCAATGCTGCCCGGTTCCCCAGCTGGCATGCTATGGTTCCAGAGGACAAGGGCAAAGCAGCCTCTGGGGTCACCCCACCTCCGCACGCACATGCAGAGAGGGAAGGCCTTGGAGCCTCGGTTGCGTGTGTGGGTGAACTTCAGCTCGCAGAGTGCAGAAGAACTAGAGGGGCTTGTGCCCCAGGAAGGGGACCAGCCCAAGACCACCTGCTGGTGAGGGCAGGAGTGATGCCTGCTCCGTGTCCCATCATGGAAGGGCGTTAGGGAAGGGAGAGACTGGGTCGGTGGTGTCATCATTCCCTCTTACCCTTTATTCCCAATATGCTGCACGAGACCCGTTCTTCTGTGAAATGTCCACCCACGTGGATGTGGCCACGCCGGTGGACACCTCTGGCACATGTTTGTTTGTTCCACAGATGCCAGGACAAGACCAATCACATGCCAGGTGGCCAGGCCCCTTCTCCTTTCTAGGACTAGAGCCCAGGGTAAGATAGAAGGTTTCCTGCTCTCAAGGACCGTAGAGTTTTCAAGATGGAAGATAAAGTATGTGAATAAGCGAAGTCACTCTGGAAGCACGCTAATGGGAGAAGGGGGGGGGGGGGGGGGCGGTGTTCATTACTGGCGGGTGGTTGACGCAGTTAGGGATAAGAAAGCTGCTCAGGGAAAACCTGAGGCTGAGCGGAAGTCGGATACAGCAGGCAGGAGCAGGAAGAAGGCCCCTGAACTGGACCATCAGGATGGAGAGGGATGAGAAGAAGATGGGAGGCAGTGAGTGGGGGACATGCAGGGCCTCATGGTCATAGAGAGGCTTTGGGGATTCCCTAGGCAGGACCCCATTTGATGTAGACACAATCCCCCTGCATCTGGAGGACAGAGTTCACTCCCCATCGGTGGTTGGAGGGAGGGGCACGTAAAGTGTCCAGACTTTAAGCGGGACACCATTGACCAAGGTGTGTGTGTGTGTGTGTGTGTGTGTGTGTTCTTGATTAAAAATTTGGTCTATATGGAGCAACAAAAATTTTCATCAAATGCAAAAATAGTATTGCAATATATTTATTTTAATTTCAAAATGCCACGGGACATTGTTAAATTGTTAAAAAGCGAGACGTCTGGTCACCTTAGGCACAGGGGACTTTGGGGGTTGATGTATTATTCTGTATTGACTATGGTGGAGGCTACCCATTGGTGTGTGTGTGTATCTGTATATCCATCCATCTGTCTATCTCGTCAAAATGCCTCAAACTATGTACCTCCCTACCTACCCAACTGTTGTTTTTACTGTCAGTAAATCCTACTTACATAAACCCATTTTTTTAAACTATACAGTTTTCTACTGTTTTTAAAATGCCTTCGCTTTAGCCAGGGAGCCTCAAGTCTGAAGGGTGGATGACAGAAACAAAGATGGAAGCAGGGGGCCTGGGACAGGGTCCAAGCAGTGGGCCCACCCACTTTTCCTTGTCCTGTGCTGCTGCTCCTGGCTGCCCGTCCCAGGAGCGGTTTACACGTGCGCCTGCCTCATTTTCCTGTTGACATAGCTTTCCTTCACAACCCATTTGTGAGTGCCAGGTGGGTAGGAGGCATCTTCTTCTTGGGAGGGGAGACCCTATGGGAGGTGCTCATTGTGCATCATTTTCTTTACATTTGAGTAGTGCTTTGAGTTTTACAAACTGCCGCTGCGCTTCCTCTCCTCTGAGCCTCACCAGATTCGACGGGGCTGCACGCCTGCCACTACGTTCCCTCTTGACCTGTCCATGGAGCCGCTGGTAGGAAGAGGCCAGCACAGCCCACTCAGAGCTGCTCCAGCTCTGGCAGCCTTGCCTTGGCCATTGGTTGACTTGGGGGCAAGGATTCCATCTCCTGGAAAGTCAGGTTCTAATCATCAGAAAGAGGAACACCTGACCCATTGCTTCACACCGGGCACCGTGGCTGGGTTGCAGTTCACAACGTGGTAGCCATTGGTGTGATCATAGGATCAGAGAAGTTGTTCTGGTGATTGGTTGCAGGTAGACGTGACCAGTGCGGGGCAGTTTTCCTTACGCTACCTGCAACTCTCCTTCCATCAGCACATTCTTTCCAAGCCAGGCAAACCCACCGCCACCGCTTCAACTCCAACTCATGGCGATCTTATACAGGGTTTCTGGAGTGGGCAGCCTCACTTTTCTCTCAAAAAGCAGCGAGTGGGTTTGCACCAATGATCCTGTGTTCAACAGCCTAATGCCTAACCCACAGGACCACCAGGATCCTTGACTGCAGTCACTGATGAAGTAAACAAATACTTGTAATGGCCATGTGCTCAGCGCTGTCAGGACCCAGCATAGAATGGTGAGCCAACGAGGTCCTGTCTCTGCCCAGATGGGCAAAGAAGCCAACTGGAGACGCCTAACAAGCACCTACCTTGGTTTCAGGGTCTGGGAAGACTTCTAGAGGAAGCAGCATTGAAAAGGTCTTTTCTAAAAAGATACACTCCATGTGTCATAAATCCTTGTACATTCATCTGATGTTCAACAAATGATGTTTTAAAAAGAAATCATTTGTCTAATCATACATAATCAGGCTTAAGAATCCCCAAACCTCGGGCTGAGCCCCGGTGGCGTAGTGGTTGTGCGCGGGACTGCGGCCCACTGGGACGGAGGTTCAATTCCAGCAGTGGGGCTGGGCCTCCTACTCCCACCACCAGAGAGCAGTGATGCCCACAAAAAAAAAAAAAAAAAAAAAATCCCCAAACCCCAAACCTTGCTAACTCACAAAGAAGTCCCTAAATATTGCTTATCACAGCGCCCTCTTTGCTCTTCCTTCACTTTCATAGCAAATGTTTTCTTGCTTTTTTCGATAGCCTTTACCAAGTATAAGAACATACTTTTTATGCTGTAGTTTTCTCCAGACTGATTTTGTTTTAATTGGAACAATACCATATTCTTTGCCTCTTTCTGTCAACCATGGTTTAAAAATCATTTTATTGGGGGCTCATAAACTCGCATGACAATACATACATGCATCCATTGTATGCAAAGCACATTTGTACACTCGCTGCCATCATCATCATTCTCAAAACATTTTCTTTGCACTTAAACCCCTGGTATCAGCTCCTCATATTTCCCCTCCCTCTCTGCTCCCCCTTACCCCACAAACCCTCGATAATTTATTATTTTGTCATATCCTACACTGTCTGATGTCTCCCTTCACCCACTTCCCTGTTGTTTGTTTGTACCCCAGGGAGTAGTCCATATGTAGATCCTTGTAATTGGTTCCCTCTTTGTATTCCACCTTCCCTCCTCGGTATCATCACTCTCACCACTGGTCTTGAAGGGATCATCCATCCCAGACTCTCCATGTTTCTATTTCCTATGTGTACCAGTGTACATCCTCTGGTCTAGCTGGATTTGTAAGGTAGAATTGGGATCATGATAGTGGGGGCGGGGGGGAGGCATTGAAGAAGTAGAGGAAAGTTACATGTTTCATCGTTGCTACACTACACCCTGACTGGCTTGCCTCCTCCCTGTGACCCCTCTGTAAGGGGATGTTGCTTCACCTATTGACAGGTTTTGGGTCCCCAAACTGTATCTCCTCTCATTTATAATGATATAATTTTTAGTTCTTTGATGCCTGATACCTGAATCCTCTGACACCTCGTGATCACACAGGCTGGTGTGCTTCTTCTGTGCGAGCTTTGTTTCTTCTGAGCTAGACGGCCGTTTATTTACTTTCAAGGCTTCAGACCCCAGATGCTATATCTTTTGATAACCGGGCACCAGCAGCCTTCTTCACCACTTTTGCTTATGCACACATTTGTCTTCAGTGATCGTGTCGGGAAGGTGAGCATCACGGATTGTCAATTTAATAGAACAAAGTGTCCCTGCATTGAGAAAGTCCTTGAGTGGAGTGCCAATGCCCATCTTCTGCCTTAATACTGACCCCGTAAGTACATGCACATAGATCTACTCAACAATTTTGTGTGTGTGTAATACTCCTCCGTGCCATAGTTTGTAGCTGATGCCATGGTGGCTTGGTGCCATTGAGTCAGCTCCAACCCACAGTGACCTTGCGCACCGCAGAACGAACAGTGACAGGCCCTGCACCAGCCTTGCAGTTGTTCCGGGGGGGGGGGGGGGAGTCCACTGTGGCAGCCAGTGTGTCCACCCATCGCCTCGAGGGCCCTCCTCTTTTCTGCCAGTCTTCCACTTTACCAAATGTGTTAGCCTTCTCCAGGGACGGACTGATCTCTTCTGACAATACGTCCAAAGTCTGTAAGACGAAGTCTCGCCGCCTTTGCCTCGAAGGAGCACTTTGGCTTTCTTCTTCCAAGACAGATTGATTTGTCCTTTTAGCGGTCCAGGGCCCTTTCAATATTCTTCTCCCGCACCACAGTTCAAAGGCACCGATTCTTCTACAGTCTTCCATATTCAGCGTCTGACTTCGACATGCGTGTGATGCCATGGAAGATACCGGGGTGGGGCCAATCCTCAAAGAAACACCCTTGCTCTTCAGTGCTCTGAAGGTCTTTGCAGCACATGTACCCAATGCAATACGTCTTTTGATCTCTTGACTGCTGTGGCACCTGTGTGTAGCTGTAGTTTGTTCATTTTCATTTCTATATTCTTTGGCAGGCATTTTATGAATGTAAGTTGTCCATGTATAGAATATTTGTGGATATTTTAATATGCTATATAAGCATACCCCTTTTAATTGTGTTTTGCTTTATCGCCCCCCCCCCCCCACCGAGATACTGCATTTTTGGACAAAGTAAATGCGTCTGAGCAACTCTACGGGCCCCCTTTTGTCCAGTGGTTCCCTTTGAAGGTCTGTGTCCCACTTGTGTCCGTCTCAGAATATGTCAGGCTTTTTCATAATGATGTGGCACTGTCGGTAAGCATTGGGCTTTGAACTGCAAGGTGGGTAGTTCAATCCCACCAGCCCCTCTATGAGAGACGAATGAGGCGGTCTGCTCCAGGAAAGCCTGACAGCTTCTGAAATCCTCTCTAGAGTCGCTGTGAGTCTGCATCAATTTGATGGCAGTGCGTTTAGGACGACAGCACTTTTCAGAGGTGACCAAGCCCAAGCCTATCGCCATCAAGTCGATGTTGATGCACAATGACCCTGTGGGGCAGAGTAAAGCTTCCCCATTGGGTTTCTAAAGCTGTCACTCTTCCCAGAAGCACGCTGCCTCCCCTTTCTCCCCTGGAGCTGCTGGTGAGGCTGCTGACCTGGCATTTAGCACCCTGGTTCCTAACCCACGGTGCTACCGAGTTCCTTCCAGCAGGCTACAGTGCCAGAAGGCATCCCTTGCGTATGCTCTGGCAAACCAAAGAACCCACGGGACCGGCTTTATTGCAATTCACTTTTTTCAGTGGTCTGGAACCCACCCGGCAAGATCTCCATTATATACGCCCGTGCCTTGTTTGCTGCAGTCCCTGTTCTACACCAGCCGAGACCGTAATTCTCAAAACCAGAGTCACGGCCATTGGATCAGTGCCGACTCATAGTGACATTGCAGGACAGAGCAGATCTGCCCCTGTGGATTTCGGAGGCTGTACACCTTTATGACCCATCTGTCCCTTGTGGAACAACTTGTGGTGATCCTGTTATCAGCCCAGCCTATAACCTACTATACCACCAGGATTCCTGCAATAGATTTACCCACCCTGCTGTTGACAGAAATGCCTTTGGGTTGAGTTTGGTGTCATTATGAAGACTGCTTCTATGAGTGCCATGTATGTATGTCATGGGGCGCCTGCATTTGTGAGAGGTTCTTAGAAGTGAAATGGCTGGAACTAGCCAGTTCTACTAAATAATACTACATATTATTAAGGGATTAGTAATAACTCATTGGAGTATTTGTGTGAATTCTAGATTGCTGATGAGCCTGACTATGAGACAGTTTTCCCCCCCCTTGATAAAGTACCTGTTCTTTTGCGACTAAGAAAAGAAAAAAATGGGTTGTAATTGTCTCACTCATTTGTAAAAGTTATTTTTATGTCCTGGATACTAGTCCTTTTTCAGTTTTATTCATGAAAAACAAGACTTTCCCTTCTCTGACTTCTCTTACTTTTCCCTTCATGAATATAGCCTTGTGGTAAATAGATGTTCTGATTTCTAATTAGTTGTATCTTCAGCAATTTCCCTTTTTGTTAGTGTTTGCGTGTGTGTCCTGGTTAAGAAATTCTTCATTACTTTAAGATGGCAAATACCATCTTTTTTTCTTCAAAACACTTTGAAGATTTTCTTTCCTTTCCAGCTTGGGTGTTAAATTCATCTGTAATTAATTTTTGTATATTGTGTAAGATAAGGGTCCAGTTTCATTTTTCTCTGTGATGGATTGACCCACTTTTGCCCAGCCCCATTTATTGAAAAGGTCATTCTTTCTGTCACTGTTCTGTGAAGCTACCTCTGTTATAATTCTCATGTTTGTGTGTGTGAGTACCTATCTATTCCATTGGACTCTTCCTCTGTCCTTGTTTTAATACCACATTGCCTGACTATAGCTTTATGATGCATCCTAATATCTGGTGTGTCAGTCTGGGTAGACTAGAGAAACAAATTCATAAACATCCTCATGTGTAATAAAAAAGAGCTTTGTATACAAGAGCAATTCAATATTGAGAAAACAGCCCAGTCCAGATCAAGTCCGTAAGTCCAGTATCAGTCCTTATGTCCAAAACCAAAACCAAACTTATGTCCAAAAGTCCTCTTCAGACTCAAGAAACACAGGCAATGACACTGAAGGCATGAAAATCACAGGCCAGTGGGTGCAAAGCTGTGTGGATCCGGTGGTAGTAGAAGCATCTCACCATGGCTCCTCCAGCTCCCAGGGCATGGTGCCATGTGTCTTGTCAGTAGAGAGTCTCTCAGGAGAGTCTCCCAGAATCCTCAGGAGAAAGCCTTGCCCACACAGAAGCCTCATTGGCTATGGCTTGATTGACAAGATTGACTCTTAATTCTCTCAAATTGTCAAACGATGATATAACTACGACATCTGGTTTGCCCAATCTTCCACCCTGCTTATCTTCATGAGTATCTTGACATTTTCTGCCCTTTGGATTTGCATATACTAAAGGCCTTCAAAAAGTGCATCGGAAAATTGAATTAAAGTATACTGAAATTTTCCCATGAATGTTTTGAAGTTCCCTTACCTTAGAGTCTGCTTGTGTTACTCACATGAACTTGCACAAACACACCTTCACAATATGTTGGGACTTTGGTTAGAGTTTCCTTGGATGCACAAATCTGTTTGCGTAGAACCAACACCTGTAAATCTCAAGTGTTCATGGCCTATGAATGTGCTAAATTTAACCATTTATTTAGATCATGAATATAGATCTCAAGAAAATTGCAGTTTTCCTTAAAGGACTTATATACTTTTTATTAGATTTCAAGTCACTTAATATTTAAATTGTTGCTTTCTTTGAACTGCTTTTTGTATCTGTTGCTGGTATACAGAAATACCATTTTTTGCATACTGATTTTGTACTCCTCAACTCTCCTTAATTTTCTGAATTCTAACCATTAATTCGTAGAGGAGAAGGCCTGCAGAGGGGCATGATCTGTGTAGGTTCCCCTGGCAAGTTAGTAACAGAGTAAGAGTGGTTTTAGTCCCCTCTGCCTTCTGTGTCCCAAGGGAGACTTTTCTGAGTGGGTTGGAGGAAGCCAATTGGGGAAAGGGAAGCACTTGTTGCACACATGATGCAAAATGCTTCAGATACAGGATTAACCAACCTTTCCTGGACTGGGTTGTCACTGTCCCTGTCTTATAGATGAGAAATTAGGACTGAGTGAGACAAAGACATACCCAGACCCCACCTTTCCATGCTCCCGACACAGGGGGACACTCGAGAATTGAAGGAGTCCCAGTGCCCTGGCATTCTTCCGTCAGCCTGTATACCTCTGGATTCAAGACTATAGACACCAGAGACTTGAGTCTTGACCTTGACTTGAAACAATGGCGAGTGCTTTACCACCCTGCTGTGTGGTGTTATGCAATGGACCAGAAGGATTTATGGCTGCAGGTCTCCTCTTCTGTGGAGAGCTGCCTGCAGGAAGCAGAGAGGGTGTCGTGGCGCCTGACCGTGCCGAGGGGTCTTGAGATGCTTTGTGAACATGGCCCAGTAGCTCCCTCGCCTAGACAGCTCCATCGTTTGTGGCACACAGTCCTTCACAGCTCAGTCCACCTCTTGGCCATCCCATGGGCAGGATAGAACAATGGGTTTCTGAAACCCTGGCTCCTTCCAGGAATAGAGAATTCCATCCATCTCTCTGGGAGCAGCTGATGGGACCACACTGCTGACCTGGCCATCAGCAGGCTACGTGTGACCCACTGGCCCCTCCCATCCCCTGACCTTCACGGCTGTTGTCTGGCACTGCCGGGCCAGCTCTGAGTCTCAGCGACCCCCATGGCCAGTGGGACGAAAGTGGCATCCTCACAGCTGTCCTTGGTTAGTGGAGCCACTGTGTCGGGGCACCTCACGGAATGCCTTCCTCCTTCTCTGTGCCCCCCACCTTACCAAGCACGGCGTCCTTCTCCAAGGACCGCTCCTCCGTGACCGCTCCTCCACAGTACATGAGAGGCAGTCTCACCGTCCTTGCTGGGAAGGAGCATTCTGGCTGTACTTCTTCTAAGACAGACTTGTGTGTCCACTTGGCAGTCCATGATAATACTTGCAGCACTGGTTGCCAGCACCTAACTCCAAAGGCACCGGTTCTTCTTCCCTTCTTCCCTAAGTAAGTCTCCCTTACTCAGTGCCCAACTCTGCCATGCCATTGGAGCTGTTGAGAATACCACGTGTGGCATGGGTCAGGTGCACCTTTGCCCTCCATGGGATACCCTTGCTTTTCAACACTCTGAAGAGGTCTTGTGCAGTTACCCAGTGCCATGTATCCTTTGATCTTCTGACCGCTGCTTCCATGGGCACTGCTCTTCACCGGGGAAGTGTAAGTCACGCAACCATGGTGGTGCAGAGACAAAGAATGGGCAGTGAGGGAGGAAGGGAAGGGATGCCCATGGACTCAGCCTGGATCCGAAGTGTGAGTGGGCACATGGGCCGCTCGGAGAGGGTGGCAGGTGTTAAGGTCATGTCTTGCCACTTCCAGGGTTCCTCCCCTTCTGCCCTCCTCCCAGCTCCTCGGACTCTGCTAGACCTGGGGTGCTGTGCGGCCCCGTTTGACCCAGCTGGGCCTGAGGTGAGCGCAAGCAGGAGCCTGAGGGCTGTGAAAGGCCACGCACACCTGCATGATGGCAGTGAGGTACCGGGTGCACAGCTATTTATTGTCCACGCCGGATCCTGGCAGGGTTTCCACCCACAGACATGGCAGGCTTGGTAGCCGAAACATGCCTCAGGACCATTCCTGTGAAGAGGTCTGGCACAAGGCGGGTGGGGGCCACTCTGTGCCCGACAGTCACATCCCAGAAACCCTGCTCCCTGTTAGGGACCATGTAAGGAGAGCTTAAAGCCAGTCAATTGAGCCAGGCTAGACCCAGTCGCTACTTTGGGGTCAATGCATGCCAAACAGATGTTTCTACATGCGTGTAGCATTTCACAGTTTCCAGTTAGTTCTCACATACTCCAGCCCATGCAGTAGGTAAGACAACAGGCCAGCTCCATGATGAAAGCCTCACTGCCGTGAGTCCGTGCGGCCTCATCGCCACCCCAGAGGACAGGGCAGAACGCCCCGGAGGGTTTTCTGGGACTGTAACTTTTTACGGGAGTGGAAAGCCTCACCTTTCTCCTTTAGAGCTGCTTGTGGTTTCAAACTGTTTGGCCATATTGTTCGCAGTCCCACGTGTAATCACTGCATCACTGGAATGCCTCGCTAATACTGGAGCCCACCAAAGAGCCCAGGCCCACTGCCACTGTCTGCGTCCCAGCCCGACCGTAGACACCAAAGGGAGACGTCACTGTCCTCGGTGTTTACAGCTCCCACAGTGAAGAAGCTGAAGTCATGCGGTTAAAATGCCTTGCACCAACATAGTTTTTCTTTCGCTTTGTTTCGCTGTCCAGATATTGACTCTTAAGATGTGCCATACATTGTTTTAGATGCCAGAGCCACGCAGAACACACACACACACACACACACACACACACACAATCCCTGCCCTTTCGAAGCATCTGTATATTCTCATGAGGAGAAAGTAATTAACAGATAACATGAAATCAATAGTTTGTCAGCTGGTGACATGGACTGCGGAGAAAAACACAGCAGGGGAGGGACAGGGAGAAGAGGGGCTGTTTCACCCTTGTGACGTGGTCAGGGCAGCCCTGATTGGGGCAGAAAAGGTGAGAAACCTGGCAGAGGCGAAGGAGCACCTGTGGGTGTTCGGGGAAGAGTGAGCTCCCTAGGCAGAGGGGAGAGGAGTACAAAGGTCACGGGCAGTGCCTGGTGTGCTGAGGACCTGCAGGGAGCCGTGTGGGTGAGCTGGGGAAATGGCACCCTTGTACCATCTGTGTCGTCTCCCCTACAAGCAGGGGTGAGCAAGGAAACCTCACATAGCTTGAGTGGACCTCCTCCCCTACCGGCTCCGCCTTTCCCCTATGAGATGGGGTTCCTTTGAGGTGGTGGTCCCTAACGTGGAGTGGACATCCCAAGGTGTTGCAAACACTTGAGGGCTCGGCTGTGAAATGATGTGCTAGTCTGGGTAGACTAGAGAAACAAATTCATAAACATGCATATGTATCTAAGGGAGAGGTTTGGAACACTGAGAAAGCATCCCAACCCAGTCCAGTCCAAGTCCTTAAGTCCAATATTAGCCCTATGTCCAGTACCAATCCATAAGTCCTCTTCAGATGCACGAAGCACAAGCAACGATGCCAGGACCATCACAGGCCAGTGAATGCAGTCTTGTGTATCCAGTGGTCGTGGAAGCTTCTCAGTGCTGGCAGGGGTCTCTCTGGCTTCTCCAGTTTCCAGAGCTCAGGGTATAGCCGCATGCTGCCATGTGTCATGTCAGTGGAGAGTCTCCAAGAGACTTGAGTCAATAGTCTCTCATCTCCACGGAGCACGGAGGAAATATCGTGAGATTTCCTAGAATTCTCAGAGAAAGCCACGCCCACACAGAGGTCTCATTGGCTAGCTCCAGATTGACAGGCTAGACTCCACCCCTACACTCCCCATCCTGAAATTGACACCAAAGTCCATGACTGCCACACATGGAAAGGTTTTCAGTTCCAGTCTGCCCCGAGGTCCCTCAGAAGAAAGACCTGGCAATGGCCCTGGAAACCCAGTGGAACTCTGCTCCGACTCCCCAGTCAGAATCAACCGGGCTTGCCTTGGAGTCTTTGTCCCCAGCCAGCCCGAATGAGCAATCCCTTCTGCCTGGTCCATGGGAGACAGGAGCAAACTGGTTTGTAGCAGACAGGTGCGGGGCTGGCTCATCTTCAGGCAGAGATGCTCACCACTTTCCCAGTTGGCCCCCTCCCTGCCTGGGCAGGACCAGCTCCTAAGCGCAAAGGCTGAGCCGGGAGACTGGCCCCGTGCAGGGCTGCTGACCCAGCACCGTGGGGTCCCTGCATACACTCGACCGGCAGGTCAGCAGTCTGGGTGCAGATCCCTGGGGCCGCTGTAGGTTTTCCCAAGTGCACCTGAGAGAGAAAAAAACGGATAGTGTGCAGGTGAGCAACATCAGCTCGCTGTTCCTACATCTGCTTTCACCTGTTGGGATGCATGCTGCCCACTAAGACATTAAAAGCTGTGGCTGGACAGCTAGGGGTTAGGGTAATATTGCCCAGGCCGTCTAGGGATCCCGAAAATCACGAAGGTGCCCCAATGCCATGGCTACACGAGCCAGAATCGACTGCCTGGCAGTGGGTTTGGGTTTGGGGTTGGTTTCGGTCTGGCTTTTTGCTTTGGGAGTTTTGATCAGCTTCAAATCTGCTCTCAGGACAGGGAGCTGATTTCTAGCCAGGCATCGGTGTCCTCTGCATGGCCAAGCTCACCAGGGCAGAGGTCAGCTCCCTTTCCAGAAAAACCTGTTCTTCACTGCCTGCTCAGTCACCCAAAGCAGCTTCTCTCCACCCTCCACAATGGGTCTAAAAAACCCTTTGGCTTTTCTCAAAAGTCATGGCCATCCCTCCACACAGGATGTCTTCCCTCAGGCCTCTCCCATAGTCCTGCCTCCAAGCTGGTGAGAAGCAGGCTCCTCCTCCTCCTGCTGTTTCTCTTCCTCCTGTTCTTCTTCCTTTTCCTCCTCCTCCTCTACCTTCTCTTCCTCCTCCTGTTCCTCATCCTCCTCTCAGAGCCCTGGCCTCCAAGAGAAAGTGCAAGCCTCATGGACTCCATGCGGTGTTGCTGTGGACACTAACCCACCCTGGTATCCGAGTGACTGTATGTGATGCCCGTGCGGCGCCATTAGTTTTGTATGTCCCCAGGGCCCCATAGCCATTAGCCCCCGGTCCCCCTGCACCATTCCTAGCTAGAATAGCTTCCTTCACCACAAGCCTAGCAGAGAGCTGCGCCGTGAGCTATGTGGAGAGAAGCCGTTTCAGCCTCATGGCCAAGGTCAGTCCCGCTTGGTGTGAGTCCTGGCCACGCTATTCTCTAGCTCGGGAACTGTGGCAAGGAGAGCCGAGGCTTATACAGAACTGGGTGGGAAGCACCTTCCCCAGTCGTAGGGGTATTGAACCGGTCACTGCCATGGAGCCATTTCTGACTGACCGTGACCTTGTAGGACAGGATGGGACTGCCCCATGGGATCTGAGACGGTTAACTCTTTATGGGAGTAGAAAGCCTCATCTTCTTCCCACAGAGCAGCTGGTGGCTTCAAACTGCTCACCTCCCAGTCAGCAGCCCGACACTATGCCACCATGGCTCCTGCTAGGGCTTCAGATTTTGCGATTTGCATTGTTCTTGTTCACCAATGGGCCTTGCTGCCCCATTGATCTATAAACATTCCGTGGAAGGAATCCCAGGCCCTAATTCTTCTCCACCTCAGGAGCCAAATAGGTCCACAGACACAGCGACGATGCAGGGTACATTTGCATAATAAGTAGAACGGCCCATTTACACCTTGCGCATTTCCTCATAAATTGGCTGTTAAGCTGGGGAGTTTTCGTGTACTACATAAAGTGTCAGTCTACACAAGCACCCGGCTCTTCCTGCATCTTTGGATCCCCGCGAGACTGAAGAACAAGTGAGCCTACCAAGCCGCAGCTCTTTATCGAGCACCTCCTGTCGGCACGAAGGGGAAGGGAGGTCTTCCATCTTGGACTGGCCCCACCTCTTTCTCAGACCTTAGCCCTGGGCCTCTGCCTTCTCCCACAGACCTCAGGCGTTTCTGCTCCTGCAGGCCCCAAGGCCAGGTCTAGCCCAGGTAAGCAGAGGAGAGCGAGGCAGCACCACACTGCTGGGCCCAGCCTTCCTTACGCCTGCTCCGACTGTTCGGAACCAGAATCTGGAAGGCCCATGTTGATCTCAGCCAGGGCTCTGCAGCCTGGACACCCATGAAACATAGAATAGCGCCATGCCCGTAAGATGTGTGTGCTTTACTCTATGTAAGTTAGCCCCTGTTTTTTAAAATGTGAGACTTTTTGTTAAGGGACAGGCAGCCTGGGGGATGGAGCAGTGCCCCTCTGAGTTCATGCTCTGTGGGGAAGGGGGAGAAACTGCATGTCAGGGTGGGGTTGATTCCTGAAACCCAAGACATGCCCCAGATAACCTACTCAACCCCTAGGAACCTGCCACTGGGACCTAGCCCCTCCCCACATGTACTCCCAGGAGATAGACATACCAGTACCCGCTTTCAATGCCCTGAACTGCCCAGGACACTATGTTCCTGACCCCAGCCCAATCGCTAGCAGTCCTGCCTAGTTGCCTAGAGCACTGGGATGCAAGTCCAGTCTCAGCCACTTAACAGGCAATGAATCAGCAAGTCCTTAACACCCGCTAAGCCTCAGGGATTTTTACCCCCCTGTAAAATGGTGATAAGATCTGCCTTATCAGTTTCAAATGGTTGCTAGGAATAGCCAATGAGATAATGTCTGTGAAAGTGTGTCTCTCCATTGGGCCTCTACTCAAATCCTCCCTCAAGGCAAGAACACTTTGTTCAAATAATCTGGCGTTCTGTAATGCTCATCTTCCTGACATGATGGCTGATCAAGGATGCATAAGCAAACGTAGTGGAGAAAGCCGATGGCGCCTGGCTATCAAAAGATACAGTGTCTGGGGTCTTAAAGGCTTGAAGTGAAACAAGGCGCCATCTAGCAGGGAAGCAACAAAACCCACATGGAAGAAGCACCCCAGCCTGTACAATCATGAGGTTTCGGTGGAATCAGGTAACAGGAATCAGAAAACTCAGAATAAAAACTCATATCGATGGGAACCGGTGTGTGTGTGGCAGGGTGGGACCCAAAATCCAGCTGTAGACAATTGGACATCCCCTCACAGAAGGGTCACAAGGAAGGGAAGAGTAAACCTGGGTTCAGTATGGTACCAATGAAACACACAACATTCCTCTAGTTCTTTAATGCTTCCTAACTCCCATCCCCACCCCCAACTATCATGACCCCAGTTCTGTCTTACAAATCCAGCTAGACCGGAGCATGTACATAGGTACAGATAAGAGCTCTTGACACATGGAATTCAAGACAGATAAACCCCTCAGAAATAGAAGCAATTTCATGAGAATAGAGAGAAGGTGGGGGGAGAAGCAGGGAACTGACTATAATGATGGATGTATAACAGATACACACCCCAGGGGGGTAAACAATCAAAATGTGTGTGAAAGGGGACAATGGGCAGTGTAAGATATGAAAATAATAATAATTTATCACTGGTTTATGAGGGTGGGAAAGTAGGGAAGGAAGGGAAGAAAGAGGCGCTGAAAGCAAGGGCTCAAGTAGAAGGAAAATGTTCTGAAAATGATGATGATGACATAGGTACACATGTGCTTGAACCAATTGTTGTATGGATCGTTATGAGAGCTGTTAACAGCCCCCGATAAATGATTTATTAAAATAGAAAGGGAAGCTGTGTCTCTCACTGCCTTGGAGAGAGGGACCCTGAAGGACATGTTGACTTGCCCCTGGGGGTTTCCAAGACCGAAACTCGTCAGGGGACTAGAAAGGCTCGTCTCTCCAGCAGTGGGACTGGTGGTTCCAAACTGTGGGCCTATGGTTACTGGGCCACTCCTCATCAAGACATGCCTTTTAGATTTTTTGCTTCTAGCAGTAGAAGAGACTCATGTAAGGAAGGCTGGGCTTAGCAACAGGATGCTGCCTCACATGCCTCAGATCCCTGTGTTACCAGACTACCATGAAAGTCCTGGAACCCCAAACCAACAGACGTTGCATCAATACCGACTCACAGCGCCCTTGTAGGCCAGGGGGGCTCTGCCCCTGTGGGTCTCCAAGACTGTAACTCTTCACAAGAGTAGAAAGTCTCCTCTTTAGCCCTGAGAGTTGTATTGAACTCTAAAATATAAGCCACCAATACTGTCCATCTCTAACAGGCCTTCATGCTTGGTAATGACATGGAGGGACAGGGAAGAAGAGGAAGACCCTGGTGGAGATGGTGGAGATAGATTGACACGGTGGCTGCCGCAGTGGGGTTGGGCATAGGAACAATTGCGAGGTGGACAGAGGACCAGGCAGTGTTTCTTTCTATCATGCACAGGGTTCTGTGGGGCTACAGGTCAGAACCAACCCGACGGAACCTCACAGCAGTTGGCTCTATCTCGCTGAAGGGTTCCCAGGAGAGGTCGTCTCCAGTCTGGATCACCACGTATCCAGTTAAAAATGAGGGCTTCCTTCTAATAGAATGGTGGCTCCAGGTGCAGACTCTAGAGGCAGGCTGCCCGTTGGGCCCATTGACCCTGGCCCTCAGTTTCCTCCATTGTAAACCAGGAATAACGGCAACATTTACTCCCCGTGGACTGCAGTGAGGACGAGATGAGCTCAGCCAGACAGAAGTGGACTTGGAGCTTGGAATTACAGCCCACAGTCTGTGGAGGAGGCTCTCTGCTAAGCCTTAGAAGGACATCTTTGTTGGGCAAACCACATCTCATTTGAATACAACTTGCTCAGTGTGTCACTTAGTTTCTCACAACTCGGGGTTTGAGATTGGTGGTTTGCTGTATTGGGTAGGTTTTTCCATCCTGAGACATTCCATCTTTTCATGTTGGCCTAATGAATAAAGGCTCCCTGTGCCCTGTCCTTGCCTACAGAATTGTGCTGTAGCGTCGTAGACTGTGAGCTCGCTCTGATGCACAGTTCAGCAAAAAAGTGACAGCCTAGGTGTTCTTGTTCAAGTCAAGGTGATTGCTGCATAGTCATTTTTAACAGGACACCAGATTAAGCCAAGTACTTTTGAGGGAGGTGGTGTGATAGTCAGTGCAGGCTAGCGGCTATCCAGAGCCTCTTCCAGCAAGTGAGTCGAGTTCTAAACATACAGACGCCATAGTGGCTTCCATGCTGCCTAAGGGGAGCAACCCCCTATCATTAATCAAGTCTTGTCTTTTCTTGTCTCATGGTTTGTGTTTGTTTATCCGAATAGGGGTGTGTGTGTGTGTGTGTGTGTGTGAGAGAGAGAGAGAGAGAGAGTCACTGAACTGGACATGGTAAGGGAAATGAATAGAAGAGTGGAAAGAGTAAGGTCTTTCAGGTACTGAAGGTTTGGCATGTGTTACGGTCAACATTGCCCCATAAGTTAGGCATGGTGACTCCCTTTTTATGGAAGATAAAGTGGACTGAGAGGTGAAGTCATTTGCCAAAGTTTACTTTGGGGGTAGCCTGGCATGTGATCCCATGTGCTCCCCAGTCCCTGTGTTGCACACTCCTGGCTCAGCGTCCACGCTGTGTGGTGGATAAATGGCACCCTCAGCTTCTCATTCCTGAACCACTAAGTAGAAAAGACAGGAAATACCCCATGTAAGTAAGCCAGCGACACTGGGAGAGGGCAGTAAGAGACAGAGCCTAGGCTGTGCATGTTTCTCAGAAGTCAGAGGCCTTGTCTCATGTGGGCAGGGGGCAGCCAATCACCTCTTCCAAACTCGGTTGTATTAAATGTGTTGTTTCTGCTATTCTTAGATTTGCCAACACCAATTGTGAAGCTGTGTCCACCCAGGTAGACAGGAGATCCTCTCCAAAGTCCCACTAAAGCAAGCATCCTCAAACTACGGTCTGCGGGCCACATGCGGCCCAACAAGGACATTTATCCAGGCCTGTCCAGTGTTTTTGCCGCCGCTGCCTGTTCTATTTTGCGGGCGGCTCATCCCGGGCCCGCGGTGAATTTGTTCATAGTTTGTTTGTTTGTTTTTTAACTATAGTCCAGCCCTCCAACAGTCTGAGGGACGGTGAACTGGCCCCCTGTTTAAAAAGTTTGAGAACCCCTGCAAAGGCTTCCCTAATCAGGTCCTCTCTTCCCGTGGTTAGAGGTTTTAAAAAAAGAGGGGGGGACCCATTGCTGACAGCTGAGTGGTGAAGAGTGAGACGGGCCTTCTCGGGTGCGTGGGGACGCACCAACACCCATCGCTCCTGCAGTGGTGGGTGGATGGACTGAGTGGTACGGAGGGTGTCAGAGAGGGGGTGGGGAGGTCAGGGCAGCAAACGGAAGCTGGGCATCAAGACCCTGATGGTGTTGACTTGGCAGGAAAGGCTTCCAGGAGATGCCACAAGTCGAGTCCACTGCCCTGGGGTCCGCACTGACTCATAGCGACCACCCACCCCCCCTCCACCTCTGTGGATTTCCAAGCCTGGCACTGTTCACGGGATTAGAAAGGCCAATCTCTCCCACGGGGCTACTGGTGGTGTAGAACCGCCCACCATCTGGATGGCAACCCAACACGTAACCCCTACACCAGCAGCAGACGGGTCACCTCTAAAGGAACTGAGAAATGAGAAGACCTGGCAAACTGGGGGCCACTCCACACTGTGGTAGCCATCTCCCGGGGCTGGCTCTCAGGAAAGGCATTCATGCTGCTTCACCGCCACCACCAGCAGCAGCTCCAGTGTGACTGCCCGACAGACCCCCGTCTGCCCCAAGGCCCTGTCTGACGGCCCTCACCCACCCCTCCAGCCTCTGCCCTTGGCAGTTTGCCTGCCTCCTGCTTGCCACGCACTACCCTCCGTTTCTGAAACCGTGTGTGCGCGCTCTCATTCGAGTATGGCTCTTTGCCCGTGCTCTGGCCTATTTCTGGGGCCCGTGGAATGCTGCTGTCTCCCTAGCCAAACCTTCCTCCCGTCCAGGCCTTGACATGGACGTTACTTCATGGAGGTCTTCTCTCAACCCATCGGACCACTGGTGTTTCAATCACACTTGAACAGCAGCCTGGCTTGATAGCGCCTCTTCTATTTTATCTTTCCATGACGCGCAAATGCCCACATTTCTGGAAATGTGAACAGACGCCGCTTGCAGGGAATGTTCCCACTTGAAATTATCCTGCCCATTCCTTCCTCCCCCTTCCCCCCCCCACTTTCCCCACTCCCAAGCTACACTTCTGAGCTTATCCATTCCAGTGAGGCCACTGTCCCTTAGAAACCCCAAGCAGTGTGGGGAGGGGCAGAAATGAGGAGTGAATACCAAGAGCTTAAGGAGAAAGAAAACGTTTGGAGAACGACGGACGATGGCAGCAAATGTGCACATGTGCTTGGCATCCAATGGATGGATGTGCGGGTTGTGATAAGAGTGGTATGAGCCCCCAATAAAATGATTTAAAAAAAAAAAAAAAAGAAACCCCAAGCAGCAAGGTCATCTGATGTCAAAGACTCAGCTGCAGATGGAGATCTTGGGGAGTGGCCAGTTACCATACCTTTTCCCTCCCACTGGGCTCTGGGTTGAAATCACCGCACACTGCTCAGGTCTCCATTCCTGTCATTCCTGTCATTCAGCCTCTTCCCCTGCCTTCCTGGGGCTCCACACCTCTTGGTAAGGAGACTCCTCTAACCTCCCCACCTCTGGCGAAATACTAGCTTGGGCTCAAAAATCTGTGGTTTACACACCAGCGAGGCCTGGGAAGCCACGTTGCCCCACTTCATCTTTGCTCCTGTTCGGGCTTTGACACAGCAGAGGGCTTTGGGAGCAGCTCCTCAGTTTGTCCGAACTTTGTGGCCACAGCTTCTACAGCAGCTGGCATCCAGAAAAACCGACCTCCTCTTTGGTGTCTGATGTCCTAAGAAGAGCTGCCCTTCTGCTGTTCGACTCCCTGGCACCTTGCAACAGCAAGAATTTTCCCTCCATCGCACACACAACTTGAATCCAGGTCTCTTGACCCGATGCGTATCCATTGCCATGTTCTGCTTTTTGGAGAGTTCTCCCATGGCTCTGATACCCACCCCCACTCCCAGTCCTCTGAAGGAGTCATGAACCCTTCATTCCACAAAGCGCCCCCTAAGAGGGGAATCTGTGTACGCACACTAAGCCTTCACATCACCCGTCTGTGGGGTCAGCCTTTGTATGTGGGGCTCTCCTAGACCTGATCATTTGAATTCCTGGAACCAGAAGTGATTCTTGACAGTCCCAGAGCTCAGCAAACCAGAACCACACCACACCCAGCCATCGAGTCAATTCCGTCGCTGTAAGACACACTAGAACTGCTTGATAGGGGTCCCACGACTGCACATGGTTATGGGACAGACTGTCTCCTCTGGCTCCCCAAGGAGCACCTGGGGGGATTTGAACTGGACACCTGCCAGTTAGTAACCCCACATGTAACCATCCATTGACAAGCCACCAGTTCAACAAAGCCAAGGAAATGCTATAGAACCAGCTAGGTGCCCAGAAACCACAGGGGCCAGCATGGCAGGAGGCAGACGCCAAACTTCTCCACACTTCACTGTTTGCTGAACTATCCCACCGCCCCACAGAGGGTGTCTTTTGACCTCCTTACAGATCAAGTGAGGTTGGAGGCAGGCCTAGGCTAAGGATCCAGGGCTCTTTAAATCTTTAACAAGCAGGAGTCAGCCATCATTCCCCACCTCTTCCACCGACCCTTCCCTCCCCACGTGGGAAGACGTTTTTTTTTAATCGATTTTGAGAGTGTTTTCAGAAATTCTTTGCAAAAACCCTTTTACAAAGTGCCTCCTAGGGGACCAGGCTCCTCATCCCGGGCCACCAGAGAAGAAGAACACTTGGCCTTTTCTCCCCCCAAGACCTCATAATCTCTTGGAGGAGTTTGAGGCCTAAAACCAAGGCTCTTGAGGCCTCTGGGGGGGTCACAGACCCCATGGAGAACGTGGTGGGAACTGGGAACCCCCGCTGTCATCCAGTGGGCAGTCGAAGGGCCCCTGGAGGCTTCTGAGATGGCAGCTCTTGGCAGGAGCAAGCAGACTCCTCTTTCTCCCATGGGGCACCTGGCGGGGTCAAACCCATCGATGGCTTTGTGGTCAGCCGTTCACCGCCCGCCGCCACTGAGTCTCCTTGAGACTCCAACTGGCCTCCACATCCAAATGGCCTTGCCTCGCTGCATTTGGACCACGGAGGCTTGTGGCCAGAGGTTCACAGCCTGCCACAGACAGCCCAGGGACCCAGCACGCCCTGTCTCGGGTGTTCCTGGATGGCTCCGAAGAGCCCGGAACCAGGTGACGAGATGGGAGTCTTGTTCCTGGACACCAGTGGCAGACGCTCCCGGGGCTGAGCTGGCAAGAAAAAGCGGGAGTGGGCAGCCGGGTGGCTGCTCCCCTTGCTCAGCTCACTCACTGTCCCCACCCCAGTCATCCTCGGACCAGTGTCCTGGGGGCTTCAAGTTTTCAGCAGGGGGGAGGGGGACAGGACATGGAACAGAAGCCAAGAGGGGTGAGCGTTGTGCCCAGAGTCAGTGGCGGCGCGTGGGAAAGACTGGGAGCGTCCGGCCCTGGTGCTCTGTGTCCGGGGAGCAGCTGAGAGGCCAGGGTTGGGAGGGTATGACTGGGGAAGAGAGCTGGGAGTCAAGCCCAGAAGTTTTGCAGTGAGATTTCACAGGGCTTTTAAGAGAGCTCAACTTTGGAGGTTTAGAAAGCCTTTATAAGGTCTTGCTAAATGCTGCTGACAGGTAAGAGTGGCATGCCCCTGAGAGTCTATGATTATCTCGCAGGAGAGATCTTTATGGGAGCCTTATTAAAGAACAGAGCATGTCAGTGGGAGGGAGCAGCATGCTCACAGCTCAGGAGGGCAAGTGAGGCAGCTGCCTGGATTTGCAAAGTGCTTTTCGGGCCCTCGTATTCGCTACCTCTGCAGCAGACCCCTGAACATCGGTAGAGAGCCCCCCACTCTGTGCCCCACAAAGGGCAGCACTAGAGTTGTTGCCACAATCCCTGGTGGCACGATGGTTAAGCGCTCTGCTGCTCACCAGAAGGCTGGGGGTTAGAGCCCACCAGTCTCTGTCCACGGCAGAAAAGAGCCGGGGATGTGCCCTCGTCAAGATCAGGCCCAGAAAGTCCAATGGGATGGCTGTCCTCTGGACTCCACAGCCCAGGACCACCAGAAGGTCATGGCAGCGGGAAAAGCCTGGCATTTGCCTTGCAGCAGACAGGGTGCCACACCCTGGATTAGGATGCCCACCCTCTGCACCCTGTCCAGGAGCCCTGTGACACCCCGGGCTGGAGATCGGTCCTTCCTGAGACCCTAAGAGCTCATCGTGTGCTCTGCCAGGTCTACCAGGAGCCTGCCTGGGCTTCAGCTTCAAGTGTTTCCAAGGCAGAGATTGCAGGAATGTCATGGGCCAGGGCCACACCCAGGAGAGGGAAGTCCTTGGAGAACCCTGAGTCCAGTCCCATCACCGGATACTCGGGAAATTGGGTGGGTGCAGCTTTGCCACCAAGCAAGAAGGCTTGGTGGTCGACGGGGTAATGATCACAGCGTGGTCTGCGCTCTACTGCTATCCCCAGCCTGGTGAGCAGGCGTCGTCTCACGCACCCTTTGTGAGAAGGAACAAGTAGCGCAGCCCAGTGTCCATGGGCAGCACAAAGGCCTTACACTGCCTTCTGTGGGGGTGACTCTTGGCTTCCTGTTGCTGCTATATCACACAAGTGTCCATCTCAGAAACCCACAGGGACACCTCTACCCTGTCCTACAGGGTCCCCAAGAGTCAGAGCCTCGGTCCACAGCAGAAAAGACGACACTGAGTTGGTAATTGGCCATACTAAAATTCAGGGACTCCAATTGAATCTTGTACAGTGATGCAGGTCAGGAGTCCCCTGTGGGCCTCATCTAACAGAAACCAAGGTGGTGAGGCTGTGGTCCTCGCTGGAGTCTTCGGGGAGGGGAGGGGGAAGTCCCTTCCCTGCCCTTCGCTGTTGGCAGAATTTCATTCTTTATGGTTGTGGGGCTGAAGTCCCTTCTCCAGCTAGAAATTGAGGGCTGGTCTTCACGGCGTCGCCCTGACCTCACTGGGAAACTGTTTCTGCTTTTAAGGACTCATACGATCTAATTGGGCCCAACCTGGAAAGGAGCATCTAGTGTTCTCTCCCCACCTCCACGGTCTGCAACCTTACTGACATCTGCAATGTCAATGACGTCCTCACCCCGTGTGGGGAGTTTGAGCAGGTCCACTTCAGAGGACCGCTTCTTTGGACGGTGACTGCAGGAAGCCTGCTTGACTCCTCTGTTTTGCTCTCTATGTGGTGGAGGTGATTGCACCTACCCTGGAGGTGTGAGC